>CATIWQ010913601.1:0-16236 GCA_949673415.1 Euphorbia schlechtendalii | reverse complement strand
ATATATACATAAATCATAAATCAATGTCCAAATCGTCTTCTAAAAACCGCATAGTACATCGAGATAAAAATCAATCACAATGCATATTCATCCAACTCAATGCATAATGGACTTTTGTAATCAATCACACTACAAATCAATTCAATCACAAACTACACATCCTAAAACTTTAAATCAACTCCATCATCATTGGCGCTACTCACAGGATGATATAATCCAATTTACATCAGATCTATTGTGGAACAACGCCCTTTAGGCTTGACGTTAACAAAACTCATCGAACAATTAATGTAAGAAGGAGAGACAAGAGTCGTAGAGAGAGAGGAAGCAAAGAAAAATCTACAGTAGATCTATAGTGGAACAACTCCTCTTCGGCTTGGCATCGGAGATGAAGGGAGCTCATCGAACGACTAACATAAAAGAACTCAACAAACGATTATCGTAAGAAGAAGAGACGAGAGGAAGCAGAGAAGAAAATTGCAAGAGGGGACAAAGTATAAAAGCAAAAAGAGATATTAAAAGGGTTATTTTTTTATTTGCCATATTTTCTTTTAAAATTTAGGCTCCATTAATCTTTAATTTTGCAAAACAAAAAAAAAAGAATTTTTATTCTTTTACATGACATAGAGAAACAATTTTTCTTTTCACCATTTTTTAAGTTGATTTTGTCAACCCTTATAACTAATTATCTTCTTTCTCTTATTTAATTTGAATTTCACAACTTCAAACGTCTATATCTCACAAACCGTTGATTTTTTGAATCGACGGTTTGAAATTTTTTGAGCGTCTTAATTTTATCTTTAAAATGACACACACTTTGATTTTTTTTTAAAAAATATTGTTTCTCAATCTTATACTGTACATAATTGTGGTATAATGCCATTTTTTATTACCTTTTTATGAAGGCTTTATGCATGGTATAAGTTGTATAATGAATATGTATATGTGTGTGTGTGTGTGTGTGTGTGTGTGTGTGTGTGTGTTCTCTTTTATGTTCATAACAATATCGATTTTCTCATAAAAATCATGGCTTGAAGATCTAAAATCTGATATGGAAACTCTTATACATGGTTTAATAGTTGTTATGTTTACAACAAAACTCATTTTCTAGTAAAAAAATAATTTATCGTAATTTTATACATAGTATAATAATTGTATAATACCTATCTAACTGCTTTTTCATAAAGGCGTTATACATGATATAAAAGTGGTATAATATATTCTATATAGTCCATTTTAAAATACTTTGTACCACTCTTTATACATTTTATAACACCTTCATGAAAAATTATTTTTTTATTATATAGCTATTATACTATGTATAAGATTGCGAAAAAAATTTTTTTTTTAAACTCAAATGTGTGTCAGTTTAAAGATAAAATTAAGACGAACAAAATATCTCAAAACCTCTTTTCAACGGTTCGTGAGATATAAAAGTTTGAAGTTGTGAAATTCAAATTAAATAGGAGAGAGAAGGAGAATATTAATTCCTCATTATTGTAAAAAAAATCAAACCTAACTTTTTTGAATATATGATTTAATTACCCATATTAATAAAAGTAATAAAATCTAACTTTTTTTATATATGTTTTAATTACCTGTATTAAAAGAATAATTGAAATCTCCGATAATGGGCTTTTGGAAAAGTTGGCATGAAAGGGTACCCAATGTGGCAAAAGCCTAAAAAGCCCTTCACTTAAATCATGAATTCATGATAGTGTAACGAACATAAGAGTTGCGCTTTGTCATTATATAGGAAGTAGGCCCAGCCCATAATTCAGCTATGTCTCCCTTCACTTTTTGATATTCACACCCAGCTGAGCTCTGAGTTGAGATTGTTTCACGCTTCCTCTTTCCCTTTCCTCCCATTTATCGTTTCCGCTCTTTTACTTCCTCGCTCGATTGTTCGATCTGTGAGTTGACCCGAGTTTGTGAATCGGAGCTGTTATGGGCATGGGTTGTCGTTTGTCGGAAACAGTAGAATTCTGTTGAAGCGTGGTAGGTGTACTCGATCCGCAGCCTAAATCAAGGTTTCATAACAATTCATTTGTTTTTGGCTATGGGCACTTCGGTTTTTTTTGTTCTCCAGAATTATATTCCTTAGATTACTTTTGAATGAAATAGAATTCTTGTTTGCATCTCATTTCCTCTTTATGAGCTAAATTGTGTCCCGAGGGAATCGATTCTTGTAGAATTTTGTCTATCTTGGTTAAGCTGTGTTTTAGGGTTTTGGTCAATTTTTAAGTTTGGGAATTTGAAAACTTAAGATATCTGATATTCATAGTTGGTAATTTTATCTTATCATATAGTGTGATAGTGATAGTTATGTCTGTGAATAACAATAACAATAACAACAATCCTTCCAAAAGCCCTGGTCAATCTTCATCACCATTTGGTAATGCTGGTATAGTCAACCCATCAATGTCCATTAACCCATCATTCTCACAACCACCACAAATCGGTCAGTTGCAGCTATCCCAAGCCCAGGCACAATTCAGAGCACAGCAAGCTCATGCGCAATTTCAAGCACAGTTACAAACTCAGGGACTGTCTCTTAGTCAGGCCCAAAATGCCGCCTTAGCTAATCTAGGCTCATCTTCTAGTAACTTGATGAAGCGGCTTCCATTACCCCAAAAACCCCCATTTCGGCCCCCAAGTATTCCTATGCCCAATATGGATCTTGCTCGTAGGAAGAAGCAGAAGCTTCCAGAGAAGCAGTTACACGACAGAGTGGCAACCATTCTTCCAGAATCTGCTCTTTACACTCAGCTTCTTGAGTTCGAGTATCGGGTTGACGCTGCTCTGGCTAGAAAGAAAGTTGACATTCAAGAAGCACTCAAAACTCCTCCTTGTGTTCAAAAGACTCTCAGAATTTACGTCTTCAATACGTTTTCCAATCAGATCAAAACGATTCCCAAGAAGCCAAATGCCGATCCCCCAACTTGGACTCTTAAGATCGTCGGCAGAATCTTGGAAGACGGGGTCGATCCTGACCAGCCTATTTCCGTTCAGAATTCGAATCCTTTGTATCCAAAGTTCTCGTCTTTTTTCAAGAGGGTGACCATTATGTTGGATCAGAGATTATATCCTGACAATCATATGATTGTATGGGAGAATTCTCGAATGCCGGCACCTCACGAGGGTTTTGAAGTGAAGAGAAAAGGGGATAGAGAGTTCACAATCACCATAAGGTTGGAAATGAATTACATCCCCGAAAAATATAAGCTTTCCCCAGCTTTAATGGAGGTTCTTGGTATAGAGGTTGATACCCGACCGAGAATAGTGGCTGCGATTTGGCATTATGTTAAGGCTAGGAAACTGCAAAACCCAGAGGATCCTTCTTTTTTCCATTGTGATCCACCTCTTCAGAAAGTATTTGGGGAACCAAAGATGAAATTCACCATGGTTTCGCAGAAGATATCACATCATTTAGTTCCTCCTCAACCGATAGTTTTGGAGCACAAGGTTAAGCTTTCGGGAAACGGTCCAGCTGGAACAGCGTGTTATGATGTGGTTGTTGATGTGCCTTTTCCTATACAGAGGGAATTGTCTGTTTTGTTGGCTAATGCAGAGAAGAACAAAGAGATTGAGACCTGTGATGAAGCAATATGTGGTGCTATAAGAAAAATTCATGAACATCGAAGGAGGCGAGCATTCTTCCTTGGTTTTAGCCAATCTCCTGTTGAATTTATTAATGCTTTGATTGAATCCCAAGGTAGGGATTTGAAAGTTGTGGCTGGAGAAGGTAGCCGAAGTGCAGAGAAAGAGCGTTGCTCTGATTTCTTCAACCAACCATGGTATGTTTCACCAAATTTATACTCTTTTAACTTGTTTATTTTGCTTAAGACATGATTTTTTTTTAACTTCATTATTGACTGCACATCTTCCTTTGTGAGGATTGGTTTGTTAGTTTATTTTCAAGGGTTAGTTTGGGATTGCTTTCTCATGCTGTTTTTCCGAAAACCTCAATTTTCAAGTTTTCCTAGGTTGTTGTCTTGAAAAGCTCCATTTTCAAGTTTTCCTTAGCTGCTGTCCTGAAAAGCTCCAGAAATAAAAGCAAACTGACCCTAATTAAAAGTCAAAATCTTTTGTCCAATGACAACAAGTTTTCTTATTAAAAGTTTGTGAGTGGAGCTTTTCAAGACAGCAGTTGTGACAATTATCCCATACAGGCCCTATAAGTTGGTTGGTTATGCTATCTTTACTGGTAATAGAACTTATGTTAGTTTTACTAGTTTTTGACTTCATGTTTCCTATCATATCCATGGTTTCGTTCTTAAGTGAGTTATTAATTGTGATTTTGCCACAATAAATTATAAAATTTCAATTCTTTATGTTGATGAAAACAGGGTTGAAGATGCTGTTGTTCGCTACTTGAATCGTAAGCCAGCAGCAGGAAGTGATGCACCTGGAAGCATGTGAGTTGAAAGTTGTTTCACTCTGTATATTTAAAGCTTCCATTTTGTAGAAATGTGGCTATTTAAGATCACTCTTATTGTTATTGGCCATGAAGATATACATGTTTGTTGTATAACAAAAAATCTGTAATGTAGTTCATTTAGGCGTAACTGTTATGAAACTAGCTTGACTTAAATTTTTAAAAATTTGTCTCAATAGCTTGTGTTTATTTATTAATGATAGGGTGAGGCTCCATCTATTCATGTATTAAAGGGTATTATGATATGCTTGGTGTTAAATCCGCTTGATGATTTACCAATAAACAGTTAAATACCCGGCTAGAAGCCCTTTTTTAGGAGCGTGAATACATTATTTTGGTCCGTTGTAGTAAAATTTACAGGAAAATAGTGGCCTAAACTGAAAAGGTGTCGCTTTGCTATCTATGCCTTTCATATCCTGTTGTTTACTTTGCCTTCCCAAATAAGCATTCTTTTCTAACTAATTAGTTTAGCAATGAATGCGAAAGGTACATGCGTGCTTTTTTCAAAAGTCACATCTGTTATCCGGTGTCGCTTTCCAAATTAAAAATTGTGTCTGCTTTCATTGATTTGAATTGTAGGCTTTGAACTGGTGTTGATTGACTGAGAATTAGACTTGCTTGTCAGGCTATTATTAAAAACATCAATCTAAGCATGACCCAAGTTCATACTTTTGAATTTCGAGCTTGCGCAGACTTGGGCCGAGCTTGTGAAATCATTTCCAAACCTGGTTCACGGCCCATTACCTTTTTTTTTATTTAATAAATCTATTAAACTAAATGGAAAAAATATTAAGAAAATAGATATCAAAATTTTTCATAAAAATTTAACGTGACAAAATATACTGCAGCTTTTGCAAATGCTGCAGTTATAAATAAGATGTATTGTTTGCTGTTGTTAATATACTTGGAATAAGATTGGGTTGTTGGGTGTTTTAGGTTCTTTCTCTACTATTTTGTTGACCCGCAGAAATTCTTTGCTTTAACAGAATGCATCCATGGAGATGCTAAAGTTTTTACATCTTCCTTTGTCGCATACAAAGATAAAATGGATTGTTGTTACATTTACGATGTTACTATGTTTGTATGCATAGATCCACCAATGTGGGGATAACATGCATATTTTGGGCCTAAGTACTTGAATTTCTTTTGAGCTCTTGCTTGCTGATTTTGGCCTAATTAGGTTAAGCACTTGTATTTTTTTTTTTTTTGATGATCTAGCTGTTGATTTACTCTAGAAAGACTTACATCTGATTTCCGGTTTATGAGAAGTTGGATACATTAATTTAGATCACATTATTGAACAATCAATGTGGCTTTTTTACAATTGACCTGCAGAAAACAATGGCCTTGGATTGAGAGTTGCCGAGTAAAATGCACATAAATTGTACTCTTAGTTGCTCACTTGAAACTAATAAATATTCTTGCGAGTACAATGCTACTCTTAGTACCTTGATTCTAAAAACGTTTTATAACATACTTGAGTCGAATGGTACATAATTGTTCTGTTAGGAATTTTAATAGACTGGGTGATGATAACATTATTTTGATACACATAACAAAACTATTTAACTCAAAACACAATAACATATTGTTTGACCAGTTATATGATATGCGGAAGAAGGCTGGATTCGCATAAGGGAGGGAAGCGGCCATGTTTGAACTTTATTTTCTTTTAGTTTATGTTTGTAAGCTTAGAACGGTCTGTCGTTTTGAGCATTTCAATTAAATTAAATACGCAACGTTTTAGTGATAGTTTATACGTAGCGTTTAGTAGCTAATGAAATGAGGAGCTGGAATTCTGTTACAAGAGAGAGAAGAATATTTCTGTTATATGTAACGAATCATTGCCGCAATTCTATTCATGGAATTTGTGAGCTGTTAATCCAATTTCTCTCCTCCCTCCTTGATTCTCTCGGCGTTTTCTTAATTTCTGTTCATTCTTATCCGGTAGTTTTCCGATAGCAGTTTCTCTGCTATCATTTGGTATCAAAGCGTTCCCTGGTCCTGTTTTTCGTAAACATCATGTCAAAGATTTCCCGATCACCAGAGAGCAAGGAACTTGAAGAAAGTATCCTGCAAAAGGTAGAAGTGATGGTTACGAATAAGATAGCTAACGCCATTGAAGGACTGAAGCTTTACCTCGAAGGAAGGGATGACAAAGGAAAAGGGAAGGAAACAGAGTATGAAGAGCATGACATTGGATACATAGATTTAGCCAAAAGTGGGAATCAACCGTACCAGTTAGCTACTTGGTTTACCAAAATCGATTTCCTAGGTTTGATGGGGTTGATGTCCAGGCTTGGTTGTTCAAATATGAGAGGTTTTTCCAAATTGATGGAACTCCTGTTAATGCAAGGGTGAAGTTAGCATCTCTGCATCTCTCAGGCAAGGCTTTAGAGTGGCAGCAATCTTATGTCAGAAGTAGAGGAATAAGGGGAGAACCTACATGGGAAGTTTATGCTAGAGATTTGCAGATTCTCTTTGGCTCCAGGATCTATGAGGATCCTAGTAAAAAGGTTGTACCAAACAGGTGAGCTTTTAAATTACATTTATGCTTTTGATATGTGTGCGCATAAGACTTCTTTGAGTGAAGAAAATGTGCTGAGTTGTTTCCTAACTGGGTTGAAGGATGAGATCAGTTATCCAGTACTGATGCAAGGACCAAAAACCTTGCAGCAAGCTTATGCATTATCTAGGATGGAGGATGCTTATTTGAGCTCCTTAAGGACAGGTAAAATAATGGGAATCAAGGGAAATTTTGGGATGCCATCCCCAACTGGTCCTATAGGGAAACCTCTCTTACCAACACCACAAGTGCCTAGATTATAGGGAACTAATGTTGGATTCAACAAAGGGCCTCCTCCGGCTTCCATAGTGCAGAGAGGTAACATGGGAACTGCACCCTTGAGAGCTAAAAGGCTAATTGAAGAAGAGATGGCTGATGAAAGGGCCAAGAATTTATGTTTTTAGTGTGATCAGAAATACACCCTAGGCCATCAGTGTCCTAAGAAGTACCTACATTCAATTTGGTACCAGGAATGTGAAGAAAAGGTGGATGAACCCCCTAACATGATAGAGGATGCAAGGGAGGAAGAAGAGGGACCTATGATCTCTCTATGTGCTATGGGTCCTTTACAGGATTCAAGCAACCAGACAATGAGGTTGATTGAGAGGCATAAGGGAAGAACCCTACAGATATTGGTTGACTCAGGGAGCACGTACAATGTCCTAGACTTGTCCATTGTCAAGGGGCTAGGATGTAAGCTCAAAACCATAAGCCCTACAAAATTAACTGTTGCTAATGGAGCTGAAATAACTTGTGAGTAAGTTTGTGAAGCATTTATGTGGGAAATGCAAGGCAGCCACCATGTTGTAGACTTCCTAATTTTAGGATTAGGTGGATGTGAAGTGGTCTTAGGTGTTCAGTGGTTAGGAACCTTAGGTAATATCACTTGGAATTTCAAGGATCTTACCATGAGGTTCCTTTTTAAGGGAGTGGAGCACATCTTAGAGGGGCAAGTTCAACCCTCCATCAAACATGTTTCTGAGTAAGGAATGTTGAAATACCTGCAGAATGGGTATCGAGCTTATTTAGCTCAAATTAGAGTAGTAAAGAATAAATCAACAGAGGAGGAAATACCTGTTACCCTGGAGTCTGTATTGCAGGAATTCTCATGTGTCTTCTAGAAATCCACAGCCTTGCCTCCTACAAGGTCACGTGATCATATAATTCAGTTATTTGAGGGTGCCACTCCTGTCAATGTCAGACCCTACAAACATTCAGTTATATAGAAAAATGTGGTGGAGGGAATGGTGAAGGAGCTACTAGATAGTGGGATAATTCAACATAGTGTGAGCCCCTACTCTTTCCCTGTGGTTTTGGTTAAAAAGAGGGATAACACTTAGAGAATGTGCATTGACTATAGGGAGCTAAATGCTAGGACTGTGAAGGATAAATTTCCAATACCAGTCATTGAAGAGCTGTTTGATGAGTTACATGGATCAATAGTGTTCTCTAAGATTAATCTAACTTCAACATATTATCAATTCAGAATGCATCCTACTGACATCTACAAAACAACATTTAGGACTTATGAGGGGCATTATGAGTTTTTGGTGATGCCATTTGGACTAACCAATGCTCCATCCACCTTCCAAAGCCTAATGAATGAGGTATTTAGGCCATTTCTAAGGAAATTTGACTTGGTGTTTTTCGATGACATACTCATTTATAGTCTTGATATGGCTTCACACAAATCACACTTGAGGGAGGTGTTTTCTAAATTGGTTTAACACCAGCTTTACTCCAAGAAAAGCAAGTGTGTTTTTGGGAAAGCAAGTGTGTTGATTACCTAGGACATGTGATCACTGGGCTGGGGGTGACCACAGATCCCAAGAAGATTGATGTTGTAGCTCAATGGCCAATACCAAGGAATATTAAGTAGTTGAGGAGTTTTCTTGGGTTGGCTGGGTATTACAGAAGGTTTATCCATCAGTATAGCATTATTAGCAAGCCCCTAACTAAATTATTGAAGAAGGATGGATTCACTTAGTCAGATCTAGCTACAGAGGCTTTTCATAATTTAAAACAAGCCTTGATTATAGCTCATGTCTTAGCTTTACCTTCCCCTAATGAATAATTTGTGATTGAAACTGATGCTTGTGACATAGGGATTGGGGTAGTGCTGACTCAAAAGGGGCATCCCGTGGCATATATAAGTAAGGCCCTCTCTCCTAAACATTTGGGACTTTCAGTGTATGAGAAGGGGCTATTAGCCATCGTTTATGCTATAAGGAAATGGCATCATTACATTTGCTGCAGGAAATTTCTTATTAAAACAGACCATAGGAGTTTGAAGTTCTTAGTGGAGTAGAGAATTTCCACAACTCAACAGCAAAAGTATCTAGCTAAGCTATTTGGGTATGATTTTGACATAAGTTATAGGCAGGGAAAGGAGAACTTAGCAGCAGATGCTCTGTCAAGGTTGCCAACTGCAGAATTGGCTATTTTACAGTTTCCACTCCTGAATCAAGTTTACTACCAGAGATTGAGACTAGTTGGCATTAGGATCCCAGCTTAGTAGAGTTGCTTAAAGTTTTGGGAAAGGTTGGTCAAAAAGGGGCATACAGTTGGCAGGATGGTTTACTCAGAAGAAAGGGGAGGCTGGTGGTAGGAAAAGATGCTGAGTTGATGGAGAAGTTGATTAAGATTATGCATGATTCTACCATTGGGGGGTATTCAGGGGTCCAGGCAACCATAAAAAGGCTGCAATTAGTTTTCTATTGGAAGGGATTGGAGAAGGAGGTAAGAAATTACATCAGGAAATGCTCTATTTGTCAAACCTGTAAACATGACACAAGTAAGCCACTTGGGACCCTACAACCTTTACCTATTCCTAACAATGTATGGTTTGATATCAGTATGGATTTTATTGAGGGGCTTCCTAAATCTAGATGGAAGGAGGTCATCATGGTGGTAGTAGACCGACTCAGCAAATATGCTCACTTCATGAGTTTAAGTCATCCTTATACTGCAATAGAGGTTGCTCAAGTGTTCTTGGATAATGTTTTTAAACTTCATGGTATTCCCTCAAGCATGGTCAGTGACAGAGACCCTATATTTGTTAGTGCATTTTGGACTGAAATATTCAAATTGCAAGGAGTTGAGCTCATAAAATCTACAACCTACCATCCACAGACTGATGGGCAGACTGAAGTGGTTAACAGATGTCTAGAGACCTACCTAAGGTGCATGACTCATGGGGAACCTAAACACTGGGATAAATGGCTTAGCTTGGCTAAATGGTGGTATAACACCAATTTTCACACCTCTGCCCAGTTAACGCCTTTTGAAATATTGTATGGTGTGCCACCTCCTATTTTGGTTTCCTATGTTCCTGGGGATTCTAAAATTCATGTTGTGGATCAATTGCTACAAGATAGGGAGAAGGCCTTGAGAATGCTCAAATTTCAGTTAGCTAGAGCTCAACACAAGATGAAACAGCAAGCAAATAAATATAGAATAGATAAGGAGTATAGTATTAGGGACTAGGTATTCCTAAAGCTTTAGAGTTACAGGTAACAAAGCGTGGTCAAAAGGGGAAATCAAAAGCTAGCTCCTCTGTACTTTAGACCCTATCAAATTGAAGATAAGATTGGCAAAGTGGCATACCATTTGAAGCTACCACAAGGTTCAGAAATTCATCATATGTTCCACATTTCACACCTCAAGAAGAAGGTCCCTAACTAGCAGAGCCCCAGCTTGGATTTGCCAACTCCTGCTGCAACCTTTCCCGTACCTGAATTAGTCATTGATAGAAAGATGGTCAAAAGAGGCAACCGAGCTGCTACTAAATTCTCAATCAAATGGAAGGGGAAGGGAGTAGAAGAAGCAACTTGGGAATTCGCTTTTGACATCAACCAACGTTTTTCGGAGTTCAAAATTGAGGCGGAGCTTTAAGGAGGGTGGAATGATATGCGGAAGAAGGTTGGATTCGCATAAGAGAGGGAAGCGGCCATGTTTGAACTTTATTTTCTTTTAGTTTATGTTTGTAAGCTTAGAACGGTCTGTCATTTTGAGCATTTCAATTCAATTAAATACGCAGCGTTTTAGTGATAGTTTATACGCAGCTTATAGTAGCTAATGAAGTGAGGAGCTGGAATTCTGTTACGAGAGAGAGAAGAATATTTCTGTTATATGTAACGAATCATTGCCGCAATTCTATTCATGGAATTTGTGAGCTGTTAATCCAATTTCTCTCCTCCCTCGATTCTCTCGGCTTTTTCTTAATTTTTGTTCATTCTTTTCTGGTAGTTTTCCGATAGCAGTTTCTCTGCTATCATTATACATATACAGGGAGGATATATATATTTATATCAAACACATCAATAAAAATTGACAAAAGATAATTACATCAATGAACCACTACGTACAAATTATTACAAATAACAAATCAATGAAAAACAAATTAAATATCTTCTACACTTGATTACTTTGAGAAAAAAATCTAAAGAATGAAAGAATTTGGTGAAAAAATTGAAAGAACACCCAAAAGAAGAACTAGTTGACAGCACTACATATCTTCCTAATCTGACCAGCATTTGGATTGATAAGGTTTCCCATTTTGATCATGGCAGTTCCGAAATCTGAGCTGAAAGTGGAAGGGCTCCTGCTATATTCGGATACGATGTTATCCGTCGATCCCCCGCTGAACAGTATTTGATCCGATTCAAGCAAACCTTTCTTTTGAATCAAATTCTTGAAGTAATTGGTATCAAAAGAATTAGGTGTCACCAAATCTAACGGGGCCAAATTGGAATCACCGCCAGTCAAAGGACAACCACGACGGCGAGTACTAGCAAACCTAGCATCAATATGGGAGCCATTGGTATAAATCCGGTCACGAAAAGTAACGCACTGAGCTTGACCCAAAGTATGAGACCCAGAAAGAGCAACCATGTCCCTTGGACTTAGCCCTTTGTTTTGAAACTGAGAAATGAGACTATCAAGGCCATCAGTAAATCTAGGCAATTCACTTTCTGCAAGACTTGTGCTTGCGGTTGTGGAGTCTTTCCTTCCGAGCAATACAGTCCAAGAGGGGCCACCCACATAGGCCGAAGCATCTCTAGAAGCCACCGCCAGGATGTCAGCGCAGGAAACGACGCCAGGGCATAGCTTCTCGACTTCAGTTTTGGCGGCTTGAATAACGCTGAAACCCCGAGCAGAGTCCTTATTTTGGAGAGCAGACTGTTCGCTCTGAATGGTTGGGGTTTGGTCGAGTAAGATGGACGCGTCACAACCCTGAACGAAGCAGTCATGAAAGTGGAGACGAATGAGAGAAGCTGCCATTCTTCTATCACGAGCAATCGCGTTCCTGATAGAAGTTCGGATGGTGGTGAGTGCATTTGGGCATGATGTTTGGTAAAATGTGGAAGTCATTTGAGCCTGGCATAAAGCACTGCTCATCAAAACCATGAGAGTATATACAAATAATTTGGAAATCGCCATTGATATGTAAGCTCTCTCTATGTTTATTTTTGTAAAAAATGATTAGAAGACAGATGAAGGAAGTAATAGGTTAGAAGAGAGAATTGAACGATGATGGACAGAAAGGAGAATAAGGAAAAGTTTATATAGATAAAATAGTCAGCGCATGATTACGCGTAGCACTTGTCAACTTTCTGTAACGACCAAATCTAACGTACAGCAAACCCTCCACTTGCCCTTCATGTCTATTTATTTAATATTTTATATAGTATAATATTGTTTTATTTTGAATCCATTCTCAACTCACAAACAATAGTTCTATGTTTTATCTGGTCAATATTTGTATTCATTATAAGATAATTAGTTATCCAGGTTACAACTAGGGGTAAGCATTTGTTTTATTCAGTTTAAACCGTCGAATTTTGATAAAAATACTTGCTCCAATTCATATTTTAGATGTACTTCGGCTAGTATTCATGTTCAATGATAGACTTTAGAGGTTTGCATTCGGTTTTTAGATATAGATGTAACTCGGTAAATACTATTTTAGTAAAATTCATTAGTTTGGTGTGGTTTATTCGGTTTGGTTCAACCAATTCACCATAGTTACAACTACATGTAATTTTATTAAAAACCACGATGGTCTAGCTAGCATTAGAGCATCTTTAGTAGATATTGGATTCTAAGATTATGTGGCATATGAAATAGAAGCTCACATTGATGACATGTCAATAGTTTTAAAAATAGCCTAATGCATTAACACATTCTTGAAATATGCTCAGAAAACCGGATGTCATCCTGAAGTTACAAAAGTTCCAGATACCCCTCTTAAATTGGTAATTTCAAACCAGTTAACCCCCTCAACGTCACGTGTTAGAATCTGGTTGGTTTGATTTTTCAAAGATATAATTTTTCTGATTTTTCTCTCTCCAACCAGAAGTTGGCACGTGGCATTTGGGGAGAGGGGACTGGTGCATTTTTTACCAAGTTAAGGGGGTAACCAGTTTTTTAAAAGTTGAGGGTGACGTCCAGTTTTCTGAGCCAACTTTATGGAGGTGTTAATGCATTTGACCTTTTCAAAATAGACGATATCTTTCAAAAAAATGACCACACTAGATTCTTTATTTCATTTAGAATTATGTAATTAAATAATAAAAAAAAGATTTAATCACAATTAAATTTAAGCATTACAATGTTGAACATTAAAATACTAATTAATTTGATAAGTTGACATTTCATTTAATTGTATACACGTAGAAGATCAAATAGACAATATTCAATATTTATTGTACCACATCATATAGGAAAGAGAAAATAGAGAAGCTATTGTAGAGTAAAATTTTAATTCATCATCTATTTATACTTATATGTCAAGACTATTATTGGAATAGACTATTTACTAAAATGCTCTTATATTGGTGAAATACATTACGTGCCCCAAGCACTTTACTCTCTAATCCCCGATTAATCTCGTGACTTTTTTAAAGGTCACAAAATCCCATTAGACTTCACAAAAAAGTAAATCAATTTGCCATTTAGTGCCAACATGTCGCTAAAATGGAAATGAGAGGGAAAAAGTGACGAGTATATTTTAAGATTTAGAACATGTTCGGTATCAAATTATTTGTATGTTTTTTTAAGAAATAATAAATATATTCAAATTTAAAGAAAAAGGTACGGATGGAATAAAAAACTATGAAACATTCGTAAATTTACAAATAAACTTATAGAATTTGTTTGAGAATTCACAGGATTTTTTGAAAGAATAGATAATATAAGAATTTTAACGAAAGTATTAAACAATTTTTACTTTTTTTTTTTTTGGCACGTATGAATTATTATTGGCTTAACTTTTTAACTTGTAAAACATATCGATATTGTTATTGGTTTAACATTTCATCATTTTAAGGCATGATATGCATTTGCATTTACAATACGTAATGCACATTGTCTAGTTCTGACACAATCATGTGGTAAACTTATTAACAAGGCTTAATACAGCAAGACCCCCCTGAAGTTGGCTTAGAAAACCCGATGTCACCCTCAACTTTCAAAATGACCAGTTATCCCCCTCGACTTGGTAAAAAGGACTAGTTACCCCCCTTAACTTGTAAAAAATGCACCAGTTAGCCCTCAATGCCACGTGTCAGAATCTGGTTGGTTTGACTTTTCAAATATGTCATTTTTCTGATTTTTCTCTCTTTAACCAGAAGTTGACACGTGGTATTGAAGGGATAAAATGGTGCATTTTTGCCAAGTTGAGGGGGGTAACTGATCCTTTTAAAAGTTGAGGGTGACGTTGGATTTTCTGAACCAACTTCAGGAAAGTCTGGATGCATTTGACCTATTAACTATTTTCTAAAATTATGATTGATTTTACCTCTCTCTCCGTGTATATGTTATGAGTCAGAGGACAAAATAACTTATTACCTAATTTTTAAGAGTATGTAAACAACAATTTGTTTTGAAGAAGCTTATTTTTGTAATAGAGTACTCCATGCATAATAATACGCGTATAGCCACTGTCCTGTCCATTTCTTTTGTGACGACAAAATCCTCTTTGCCTTAATCCTCCACTTGCTCTACAACGTACTTGTAAATATATACAGTAATGCAAAATCACATACAATATAATGAATATTTTTGTATTTAATTTTCCAAAGTCAAATGCGATGTGCTGTGATTGGATAAACTTCTCTAACGTTTATGAAAAGTCAAAAAAGCTCATAGAACGTCTTTTTCTCCCTTGTTTTCTGTATCTTCTTCTAAATAATTACTATTTCAAACGTCCACTTTTATCTATATTGTCACTTTCTAATGGATTATTTTTTATACCTACCATCTTATTATTTAACTTTCACTTTCAATATGAATGTTTTCTTCATGAAGTTGAGGACGCACTACATCATATATGGGCTATGCCAACTAGAAATCCAAATGTTAGCACTAAAGTGTTACCATTTTAATATAGGAAATTGATTTATGGTAACACTTATTTGTTAATGTTGACAAAGCCTACCAACAATTACACATTTCTTACAATTATAAAAGTGTTGGAAAAAAGTGTTAAAATTGGGGCGGGAATCTGAGCATCAAAATTTTGGTGCACATCAAACGCATGAAATAAAATAAAATATATTAACTTTAGCCATAAAAAATACCCTCTCTATTTTCCTCTCAGCTTTTCCGTCTAACACATAAACCCTCTCACTTTCCTCTCTTCAAATCGATCAATTTTTCTCTCCAGCGCCTTACCCTCCTTCATCTCGTTTTGGCTTTCCTTAGCTCTTTTCACTAGGCGCCTCTTTTTTTCCATCAATTTTTTTTGTAAATTTTCACCCTCTGCAACTCAAAGTCATCATCGCTGTTCACCACCATCTTCTGTGCCCGATTTCTTTTGTCGCATTTTTCTCCCGTTTACCATCGGTGCCTTGAAGTCGCTTCAAGCTTGCAACAGCCACCGTCGGTATATCACTCAACCTTTGAAGGCAGCAATTTCTATTTCTGTTTGGGTTCTTTCTTGGCCAGAATTGCTCACACATCGCCATCATCGATTTCTCTCTCTATTGGTTATACACCAGGTATTTATGAACTTAAGTTTCTTACCTTGCCTTGAGTTTGTGAGGATTGGGTTTTCTATTTGATGTGGTCAATCTTAGAAAATTCGTTAATTTAGAGGGGATTAGTAATTTAGGTTATGATTTTTGTTTACCTGCAATATGCATTTGAAAGGGGATTATTAATTTAGGCTTTCACTGTACTCATGACATGTACAACAAAAAGGGGATTATTAACTTTAAAGGGGATTATT
>CATIWQ010913320.1:0-42619 GCA_949673415.1 Euphorbia schlechtendalii | reverse complement strand
TATATCTATATATATATATGTGTGTGTGTGTGTGTGTGTGTGTGTACATGTATATGGAATACATAGACAAAAGCATTTACTTAGTACATAAGATACTAAATTATAAAATATAAACAAAGCATATAAGGTAAGAATACATAGACAAAACATGTATATATAGGAGATATATAACAGTAATAATAAATGGTAACCAAAAATCCATTTATAAGGCAAGTATATAACTGATATATCAAGGATAAAACATAAAAGCATAGAAAAACTCTATTTAAAACAATAGTATATAACTGATATATCATGTATAGAAACAAAAAAACCTAAACAAAATCAATGAAAGCAATTGTAGATCAAAATAAGTAATTCAAAAAATCAAACATATAACAAACATCTAACAGACATATAGCACAAATATAAACAATAAAAAAACAACATAGATAAAAAAAATAGAATGTACAGAGCTATATGCATAAACAAAAATTCATTCATCATACATATTCTTCAGGAAAAAAAACATAACAGATCTAACAAAATTAAGCAATGCAAGTTTACCTTCCTGATTTTCTTCGAGCAACTCGGAGATTTTTTCATCACTTTCGAAATAGCCTTCTTCGATTGACCATATTTCTTCTTCAAAGCGCCTGATTTAGAAGGTTTGTTGCAGAAACATTTGTTTTACGAGTAGCACCTCTAGCATCTCTCTTTTTAACTATAGCATTCTTTGGGTTCGTCGTAGCAACCTTAGGTTTTTTCTTAGCCATAGCTTCCTCTGATTCAGAGGATGTTGCAACCTTTCGTTTAGGTGCCATTCGACCTAATGTCGCAAGAGAATATAACAAAATCAGGAAAAATTGGTGATCAAAAGAAGAGAGTAAAAATCAATTTAGGTTTTTACCTAGTTTATGCAGTATATAAATGCAAGATCAACACAATGTCGGATAAATGCAGATAAAGGAGAGGAAGAGCAGTTAATGAAGTAGTTGAATAAAACTAACATGGAGGATTCAAAAGGGTGGGATTTTGAGGAAAGCTGCCAACTGAAGGACGTGAAGAGGCTAGTGGAGAAAATGAAAACTATCAGAAGTTAAAATGAAGAAGAAACAAACATGGGCTGTATAAAAGTAAATAGTAAACAAGAAAAAAGCCTTTTTAGTAAATACCAAATAGATGGATTGAAAATATGAAGGGCCATTTTTTTATTTGCCATATTTTCTCATAAAATTTAGGCTTTACAAATCTTTAATTTTGCAAAATCAATAATAAAAATATTTTTCTTTCTTTTACATGAAAAGGAAAAACATTTTTTCCTTTTACTCTTTTTCAAGTTGATTTTGTCAACCCTTATAATTACCTTCTCTCTCTTATTTACTTTGAATTTTACAACTTCAAACATCTATATCTCACAAACCGTTGATTTTTTCGAATCGACGCTTTGAAATATTTTGATCGTCTTAATTTTATCCTTAAAATGAAATACACTTTGATTTTTTCGAAAAATAAAATAATGTTTCGCAATCTTATACAGTGTATAATTGTGGTGTAATGTCCTTTTTTGCTATTTTTTCATGAAGACGTTATACATTGTATAAAGTTGTATAATGAATTTATATAAATTTTTTTTCTCCTTTATGTTTATAACAGTACAGATTTTCCCATAAAATCATGGCATGAAGACCTTAAGCCTAATATGAAAGCTCTTATACATGGTACAATAGTGGTTATGTTTACAACAAAACTCACTTTCTAGTAAAAAAAATAATTTATCGTAGTCTGATACATAGTATAATAGTTATATAATACCCTTTTTATTGTTTTTTCATGAAGGCGTTATATATAATATAAGAGTGGTATAATGTATTCTATATATTTTTTTTAAAATATATTATACCACTCTTATACATTATATAACGCCTAATTATTTTTATCAAATTGCTATTATACTATGTATAAGATTGCGATGAATTTTTTATTTTTATGAAAAAGTTAAAGTGTATGTCATTTTAAAGGTAAAATTAAGACGAACAAAATATTTCAAAACGTTGATTAAAAAAATTAACGGTTTATGAGATATGGAGGTTTGAAGTTGCGAAGTTTAAGTTAAATAGAAGAAAAAAAGTGGTTAAAAAAATGGTAAAATAAAAAAAGAATCTAATAAAATGGAAAAGTGAATATTAATTCTCCATTGTTGTAAAGCAATAAAATCTAACTTTTTTGAGTATATGCTTAAATTACCAAAATATGAAACCCACCCTTACCGTTTCCCATTTTAAATTATACTCCAAAAATTCAAAATAAAAACCTAAAATGTAAACTATCTACCGCAACAAGTAATATTTAATTAATTTCAGTTTTCCTCTCAAATTCTCACTCTCATTTGAAATTCAATAAAATCTATAACACATTTGCAGTATTATTTTTCAATTCTAATTATTAGACTATTTTTCTTATTTTCTATCAATTATTATCTTGAATTCTTTGATACTTTATTGATTTCCCTTAATAACATATACTCCATTATTTATTTCATGAAAAGCCACTCCAAGGATTTGGTTTTAATACTTCATTATTCATGGAATCTGTCAAATTTATTTCCTTTTCCTTCAATTATATTTAGAATTTTATTGTTTATATTCTTGCCATTTATTTTATTATTTTAAGTACGGTTTGAAAAAGATAAATGTAAATATAAAATTAAAGTTTTATAATATATCTTTATGTTTTATTTGGTTATTTTTATTTTTATTTTGAAAAGAAGATCGGCATGCTTAATAGACTAAAGTTCAATTAAGAATTTTTAGTTTTTTTTTGTCAATCATTATCATAATAAATTTCCACGGGCTATTTGATATCAATGGGCATAAGCTTATATACAAAATTTTACGTGGGATTTTAATTGACAAATTTGATTAAAAAATGGTCAGGATGGCTAGAATTTTCAATTAGTAATGTCAAAGATTGATAATGTTTTTTTATAGTTTATTATTATATTATATTTGTGATTAAGGTTTTATTTCATAATTTTGATTTAAAAAAATGGTTAGGATGGCTACAATTGTCAAGTGATAATGTCAAAGCTTGATAATGTTTTTTTAATAGTTTATAAATTATATTATATGTGTTGTTGAATGAAGCGTAACTCTTGTACAAACATTACTTAAGTCCAAAGATTTTTCATTTTGAAAAATTCCCAAAATGAAAAATAAATACCATTCCTCGTAGTATATCTCCAAAATGAGAAATTGTTGTTATTAATATATAATTTTTATTCTTTTTTTTCCTTTTAAATAATAATTAGAATAGAAATAGTGTAACTAAATGAATATAATAATAATAATAACAATAATAAAATATTATAACTTTATGGGAATTTGAAATGAGTAATAGAAAATAGGAATAATGATTGGAACAAAAACATCATAGATCTTGTAAAATGGGATTTAGGAAATTAAGAAAGAGGAAAATGATTAGACTTACTTATGAGATTTAGGAAATGAAAAATTAAAGTCTAAATTGAGTTTTCACTCAAGATGTAGAAAATACCAAAAACACCGTGAATGTCATCCCGCCAAAGCTTTTATTTTACGGTTATCTTATAGCGGGTTTTATTAGTGGTATTACATTATAATTATTGTCTTAGTCATTTTAATACTCCCCTCAATTGTTTTAACGTGTCCTTTTAAACTTTTTATATGATTCCTTTTAATTATGAAATTAGATTATCAATGTAACATTTTTTTTTTAAATTTTTTTTCTAATTTATCATCATTGTATCAATTAGAAAAAGGATTAAATGTTGATAGAATTGTAAATTGATATTTAAAAAGAAAGAAAAATTCACGTAAATTATTTACTTCAAGTTTCTAAGATTCTCATTAATGACTCACCCCATACATCTTCCATCCAATCTCTCTGACGCAGTAATAAATGTTTTTCATTTGTACTTCTTTGAATTCATCCATTTTAATTTAAAATTTTCATTCAATTTCTTCCACCAACACGGAAGGCCCCTGGTCAAATAATAATTATTATGAGAGTCAAATGATAGGAGCCGTCACATAAAGAATGCATACTTAAAATATCATTCAGTCAAACACTTTTTTTTTATCTATTTTTTTTTATCTTGTTCGGAACTTAATCAAAGATAAATTATTCACAATTCCTTACAAATATATTTAGTAGGATTTACACCATATTTTTTTCCTACTTGGCTATCTTTTGTTACCAATGGATCTATAGTAGGCTCGTTCCTAACTTATCGAAGCAGACATGATAAAGTTGGGTCATACTTTTTCCAAAAAAAATTGTGCTTATGTACATTAGAAAATTTGTATTTAACCATTAGGCTTTGATCTAGTGACCATCACCCTTGGAAGATAAAGGAAAACGTAAATAGGAAACGAATTTGGATTCTAATATTTTTTGTATGCCAAAATCGAAGATCGCCGCATCCAATGCCGAATTTGAATTGTCCCATTGTACATCGGAGAACAATTATTGTCCACGACTTCTGCAGCGACGAAGATCGATAACAATCGATTTGCGATATTTTCATCGTGAGATGAAAACCTAGGAGAGAGAAAATGAGAATGAAATTAAAATCAAATCAAAAATTGATTCTGCACATCAAATTCATGTATATATATGAATTTGAAATGGATAAATGCAATTAAGTCATTAAACTCTTGATCATATGCAATTGATTCCTTAGAGTTCTGTAACTTTTCAATTTAGTTAAAATAACTAAATTGGATCAGATCCTTCGACCCGATTGGCCCACTCACGGGTGGACCGGTTATTTCCAACATCTCCCACTTGCACTTAACGGGTCACATTCCGTACAAGGTTATCATATCTTCTGTATGTTGTGAACTCGTGCAACAGGCATACTATTAAGAACACTTGCACCTGTTAGGGTCTGCCAAGACTATCTTGAATGGTACTTAACCAAATAGATTAAAATCTAGTATACAGAAAACATATTGTACCTATTTGGGTTTGCAAAGACCATTCTGATTTTACTCAACCATATAAGTTAATATATAAAATATCACATTGATATATAGTGTGTATGCTTTACCGTAGACTTGTCAACAATCACCCTCTTCCATATCTTTTGGGATCTCGGAAGCCTTAATCTATTATTCACTATCTTATCACAAATATAAGATAGACATGCTAGTGAACAAACAAAACTCTGATGAATGTTAATTAGTCAAATCTTCCTTTTAAGTTATCACTTCGGTACAGAACTAGTTCTGTCCATCAACCAATCTCTCCCACATCGAATCTTATCATAATCTCTTGGCAATTGATCAAATCTCCCTTACAGTCCTTACTTCGTAAGATAACTCAATATCATTGAGGGTAAGATCCAATAATATTATAATGGACCGAGTCTCACATTAGAGAAGTTGAGATTATTGTACATCGTACAAACTTCACATCTCATGGTCACTAAGCACACATTATCTTGAGAACTTATTTCTCTCACACTTTGATAATGTGTCATGGTGTCCTTTCTACCCTCATAAAGGAGCGCATTTCTTATCATATCAACCAACACCATATAAAGGTTTTAGTTATAATGCAATCTTACATTTAACCTTGTTCGACTAAATGAATTGTTAGACATGATGTATGCCCTAGAGGCAATTAGGACGATCTTTATTAGTTATAATGTACAAACGGTTTTGAATTATTGTTAATAATAACTAAGGCATCTTTATTTCTTATCAGTGTTTTCAATTTATTTATGTATCTCACTGGTATCATATATGTATAGTATTAAATATGTATATGCGCATTGAGGAGACAAAGTCCATGACTACTTCATAACGTAAAAGTGCGTGGATATAGTGGGAGCTATGTAGTGTGAGAACTACACATACATGTTACTATGAATAGTCTAAATATCCCTAATCATAGTTTCATTGAGATTGGACGTCAATGGAACGGACAGACTAGCATGTGTAGGCTTACTCCATGGATTAGATCCAAGAAGCCGATCCCACGAGCTGAAGGTGGTACCTTAAGTTAACACATGGATGTATTCGGGTAATACATTGGAGACCGTTATAAGATGACACTCGGAAATAACTATACCATGTGTTGGTGTCATGTCTTATTGTACTAGGAGTACAAGTATCCTCTGACCTGAGATACTGGTTAACTTGTGTAGGAGTTGCTATATTTTAGTTCATACTTATTCATACCCTAGCGATTAGGAAGATACTAATGATTACGGGTATAGTGATGATCACATGTTAGTAAGCCGAGTAGTCAAGATGGGATCCATCGCTCCTGATATAGTGATATAATGGGAGATGTACCTTGGGGCCCCTTGTTGAAGTGATACACTCATAAACCTCTTATCAGAATATTGATAGAACAGGTTTTTAGTCAATCTTAAAACATAATGGTCGAGTGGTGTTCTTCGTGAACAAGTCTAATTGTAAGATAGCTATGGCTATTACATGAGCTAACACTTAATCCAAGCTTAATAAACTGGATGGTACTTAACCTTATAGAAGGAGTGTATTGTATTTGGTAATACTGTAGAATAGGATCAAGTCACAAGCACGTGACGTTTCAAGTATCGAGGGATCATACGCCTTTTCTAGAAAGCACATTTGATCATCTAGAGCTATCGAGTTCCATATCGGTTTGGAACACTGAGCCTAAAGGTTCCAGGATGCGAAGCTAAGTTTAGGTTAACCTCTAGCGGCTTAATACTTTGGGATCCTATAAGGTCAGACATTTTAGCTCTTTATCAGACTAAGTAAAGAACCTAAAGACTGGGTCTACATAAAAAATACCGGTTGTCTAATTCGTTAGAAGAATTTTTTATTGGTTGGATCGAATTAATAATTAGAAGGAATAAAGAGAAAATGGGAAAGTTGCATGGAGTATAGCAAGGGACTTTTCCCATTGCAAGTGGGCCCCAAACAAACACGGGATGTTCGGAGTGGGGCTTGCACGACTGCCCACTAGCCAAAGGGCTCGTGGGCTACTCGCATGCCGGGATAACCCCCGCACGCTACCGAGTTGTAGGCTCGCAAGCGCAGGCTATGCAAGCTCGCAAGCGCATCTGGGCATCCGGCATAAGGCAAGCCCGTTACGACTTGCCTTGTGGTAGTAACCCGTGGGTTGGCCCGCTGGTCATAATGACCCGCACGACCAACTTGATGTGGGATGGGAATATTCTCATCCCACATAGCCTTTTATTGGGAGTCTAACACTCCCCCTTTTCCCTATAAATAGGCCTCTAGCCTCTCTCTTTATTAACACACCTCAAAATAGCTTTAGCTTAGATTTTCTCTCTGAATTCGACATCCTATTCTTCTTTTATTGTGCGAGATCTTTCATGAGTTTCTCCAAACAATTGAAGAATTCTTTTTTAAGGCTCTTTCTTAAGTGAGCCTTCAGGATTATTTTCGGGTTGAGTTTTGAGTGGTCTAGCAGCTGCTGTTTACTAACGGGTTCTTCCTCAATGAGGTTTTGGTCGGTGAAGATCCATGTAGATCAATCATAGAGGCTTTCCTAGTTTGGAAGCTCGTGTTAATGAAGTTTTGCCAAATTGCTCTAAGGGAGCACCATCACCAAAAGAGAGAAAGCACACATCAATTAGTAATGCTCTAAACTTAGATGCTAGGTTTCTTTTATAAGCTTTATAAACCTAAAAGAATCTATGTAACATTTTAACCTAGATTATATCAACATGGCATACTTTGGAGATCCTTAGATTAATTTTAATTTTTGAAATTCCGCCTTTCAACATTTGCATGTTCAATTATTATCTTGATTAACTAGCATGAACTGCCTTTAGCTATTTAGATAGATAATGACCAATTGTCATGTGAACTACATAGTTCTTACCCAATTCCTTTTTAGATTCGGCACACAATGTTCTAAACAATGGGATTTAATATTATTGAACAATTTGATTCATGATTTTGAATAGGTTCTCGAACTACACATAATATGTTCAAAATCAATCTCATCATAATCTGTATCCTCATGATAACACTAGGGTAAACACCTATGTTAGTAGGTTACTTCTTTGCCCAACATGCTATGAATGAAAATAATAATAATATATGTACATAACATATACACATACAAACATTGCTAGTAGAATAAAATTCATTTATATAATCACAATATCGTTCATGATTTGAATGGTCTAATAAACGAGATAATCAAATAAACATAATATACACATATTTAACTCTTTGATATATTTCACATATACATCTTTCGGTGACATACTTCGTAATCAAATCTAAAAGCATGTAATGAGTAGATAATTGTTAGATATGATGTATGCCCTAAAGGCAATTAGAGCAATATATCTTAATTATTTATAATGTACAAACGGTTTACATATTAATAATAATAATAATAATAATAATAATAATAATAATAAAGGCATCTTTGTTATTTATCAATGTTATTTAAATTATGTGTCTTGCCATTATCATATATATGAGTGTAATAATGTATATGCACATTGATAAGACAAAGTCCATGATTACTTCGTAGTGTGAAAGTGCGAGGACATAGTGGGAGCTATGTAGTGTGAGAACTGCACACATGTGTTACTACGAATAGTCTAAATATCCCTAGTCATAGTTTCATTGAGACTGGACATCAATGAAGCAAACAGACTACCATGTATAGGCTTACTCCTTGTATTGGATCCAAGCATTTGATCTCATGAGCTGAAGGTGGTACCTTGAGTTAACACATGAATGTATTTGGGTAATACATTGGAAACCGCTATAAGACATACACTTGGAAATAACTATATCCTTGTGTTGGCGTCATGTCTTGTTGCAATAGTAGTACAAGTATCCTCAAACCTGAGATACTAGTTACCTTGTGTAGGAGTTGCTATAATTTGGGTCATACTTATTCATACCCTGGCGATCAGGATTATACGGGTGATTACAAGTATAGTGATGATCACTCGTTCATAAGTCGGGTAATCAAGATGGGATCCATCACTCCTAATATAGTGATATAATGGGAGATGTACCTTAAGGCCTCTTGTTGAAGAGACACATTCATAAACCTCTGATCATAGTATAAAATTGATAGAACGGGTTTTTAGTCAATCTTGATACATTATGGCGAGTGGTGTTCTTCATGAACAAGTTTAATACCAGGATAGCTACGATTATTACCTGAGCTAACACTTAATCCGAGCTCAATAAACAAGATGGTACTTAACTTGATCGAAGGAGTGTAATGTATGGGTTACTATTGCATAACTGGATTAAGTCACAAGAACGTGACGTTTCGAGTATCAAGGGATCATACGCCTTTGCTTGAAAGCCAATTTTATCGTTTAGAGTTATCGGGTTCCATATCGGCCTTAAACATCGAGCCTAAAGGTTCTCGAATGGGAAGCCAAGTTTAGGTTAACCTTTTGCGGCTCCATACTTCAGGATCCTATGAGGTCACACACTTTGGGTCTTTACTAGACTAAGTAAAAAACTTTTAGACTGGGTCTATAACGAGAATATTAAGGATGTCAAAATAGTTGGATAAATTATTAATTTGTTGGACCAAATAATAATTGAAAGGATCAAAGGATAATTTTGGAAAAAACTTCACAGAGCGTAGCAAGGGATTTTTCCCGTTGCAAGTGTGCCCTACGAACACGAGTTGTTCGCGGGTGGCGCTTGCGCGGCTCCCGCTCGAGAAAAATTTGCTCGCGGGCAACTAGCGTGCGCTGGCCATTGGGCCAGCGCATGTTAGCAAGCATCAAGCCTGCAAGCCTAGCTTGCAACATAAGGCAAGCCTCGTTGGGGCTTGCCTTGTGAAGGCTGCGCATAGCCCGCCTATGCGGGGTGTGTGGTGGGTTAACTCGTGTAGCTTGGAGCTCCTCGTAGTCAACCCGCTTGTGGGATTGGAAAATTCCCATCCCACATTTCTTTTTAGGGGAGTTTTCAACTCCTCTGCCACTATAAATAGTGGCCCCTTTCTCCTTTTCAAACCACTTCAACTTAGCCTTCCTTTTGAATTTTGACATCTTTTCTTTGCGAGTTTTTCGCGAGATCCTCCACAAGTTTCTTCAACGTCACAAGAATTCTTTTAAAGGCTTTTTCAATTTTTAAGAGAGCTTTCTTAGTAATATTTTCGGGTTGGTTTTCGAGTGGTCTAGCAACTACTGTCTACTAATGGGTTCTTCCTCAATGGGAGGTTTTGGTCGGTGAAGATCCTTGTGGATCAATCATAGAGGCTATCCTAATTTGGAAGCTTGTGCTAACAGAGTGCTTCCAAATTACTCTAAGGGAACGCCACACCAAGGGAAGGCATGCATCAACTAGTAATGCTCTTTACTTATATGTTAGGTTTCTTTTAATAAGTTTTATAAACCTATAAGAATTTATAAAACATTTCAACTTAGATTATATCAATCATGGCATTCTTAGGAGATCTTTTAGGGTTAATTTTAAGTTTTGAAATTCTATCTTGCAAGTTTACATGTCCAATTACTATCTTGATTAACTAGTAGTTGTATCAGAGTCTACTTTATGCTATGCATGGTTGATGATAATATATTGAAATTGATATTTTTTATGAATTGATTAAAGTATGTTATACATGACTTAGGTTCCAATTCTTGTTATAGAAAATTATATGATAACTAAATTAAGGTTTTGCATAAACTTAGTGTAGGTGATTATCATATAAATTAACAATCTTTTACCACAAGTGTAAATGCTTTTAATTGAGGGTCATCCAGTACTTCGCTGGATTAAAAGAATGAAATCTTTAAATTATAATTGTTTGTGGTACAATGAATCGAAGTATCCGTGGTTATTTTGGAAAGGATTGGACTTGGCTGCGCATTCATTTTAAGGGGGCCTCTCCTACTTGAAAATCTCCATCGGTATTAGGTTCAAGCGTACCCAAGAGATTTTTATGATTTAGTTAATTTCTAGTATGGGAATTGGATTCCACATATTGTTTTACAAAATGCGGTTTAAGTTGTTAAATTAAAACTTATAGACATAGGTGTAAGAACTTAAATATGGACCTTGTTTGTTTTCCATATAGTCTTAGCATAATTGAATGATTATGGTGTGCCAGTCTTGTGCACCAATAAAATACCTACAAGAATATTAGGGTTGTAAAATTGTCTTTCCGTGATAAGTCATGATACAAACCTTATTAACGAATGTAAGACAAGTACAACATGCTTTCCCTTAACATGTGTTTGGTTATGAGAATAGATGGGGTTAATGCCTAAACCAAGATGGGTTAGTTATCCATGTCAGTGGAGCTAATGCCATATTGGAGACATATTTGAGGAGTCATACAAGTAGGTACACACATCTCGAGAAAGATAACTCAAATGGACTTACAATTGCATGGGATTCAAATAGACGGGTTCCAACCATGGTTGTGTTGTTATGGCTTGACTTGCTATAGCGGGGGTCATGATGAATGGTTATGGATGCTCCCTACTAAGGAAAATTTGTTGGATTGAATTTCCCGAATTTAAATAGAAGGGGTTATTTAAATGTCGATGAAAATAGTAGGAAATATGTGTTTAATTAAAAGACATTATATTACATTCATGTACATATACTAATATCTAAACAATTTCTGTATTATATCTACATTTAATATGAACACTAACACTGATAAGCATCCGTTTGGAAACAAAGTTTATAAAGGAGACAACTTTCATGAGTGGTTCGAGAATGTGATAAGGTTACTGAAAAGCTTTGGTATGAGCACGAGATTCTTGGTCCCTCTCGCGAAGTGATGATGAGAAATATTTTCACTTGTCTCTTTTGTTTTAGTGATCCACTTTGAGGTTACAAGACGTTCGGAGGAGATCCTTGGTCATTTGAAACTTAAGACTATCCAAAACCAAGCCAAAATGGTCCAAAACCAACCCCAAAATGACCAAAAATCATCAAAAAATAAAAAATATAGAAAAAAACCAAAAAGCCCATGTCCCTAACCACCGTCCAGTTAAATTTTCCTAGACCAGCTCGATATTATGGACTGATCATGACCAGGTCGGGACCGATCCATTTTGAGACCGATCTCGAAGCCGGGATAAGCCCACTAAGTAGACTGGTCACCAGCCCTCCTATTGGCCGGTCCCAAAACCATACTGGTTTGGGTTCGCTTAAAGCGGACCCAGGCTAATCCAAGGCCGGTCCATAAGGGAGATTGAGACCAGTTCATTTTAGGCCGGTCCCGATCTACCCAAATGTACTAGTCCCGAGAAGTATGAACCGGTCCCGACTAGCTTGTTACCTACTTCATATTTTTCTGTCCTTTTTTCCCTTAACTTTAATTTTTTATCTAAAAAATGCCCCTTCTTCCTCCACATAATTACATCTTTTACGTACCCATGTATAAACCAAAAAATTAGATTTTTAAAGGGGGGAGCTTACCTTTTTGGGAAATTTTCTTTGAGAGAGAAATTAGGGACTTTTTGGGAAAATGTTAGGAAAATCACTACACTTATTTTTGCTGATGCTTTTTCTCTGAAACTCCCTCCCCCTTTTGGGTTTGAGTTAGATACTAGAATTCTAACTATCGAATTTCCTATTCTTTTAACTAAAAAACCTTCTTTTCTCCCTGTTTCGACCAAATCGACTATAAAAAGACTTCAGGATCTCGTTCTTCGCCATTTCTGGCTCCAAAACTGGCGGGTTCACATCGGAGGGGTAAGATAATGAGCTTTTGGAGACTCTTTGGTGTGATTTCATGTCTTTCTGTCATTTTTGTAGTTTCGTTCTAGTCTGTTTATTTTCCTGCTCTTTATTACTATTTTAGGCCCCACATGACGGTATATCCATTTTTCCCTGATAACCGGCCACATCTATGCCATGATTAAATTTTAAACAATAAAATTGGTAAATCGAGTCTAAAATCAATTATTTTTTGATAAAAGTGCGCAGGGAACTTGAATTCCCCATTTTTTTTAATCAATTAGCATGTGATTCACCCTAATCTAACTTCTTTGCATGACTAATCGCATCTTGTTTGGTTAATTAACTATGCCATGATGTTGTGATATATATCTCATGCTAACCTTTGTGGATGAAGGTAGTCTAGGTTAGATGTATGTTAGGGTTTTATTTTTCCTTCGGGTATAGTAATTGTATTGTAAATAAAAATGTATTTGTAGATCATTTGTATTTAGGATCATTTGTATACTACCCTCGGTTTGTATTATTATTTACCCTACCCGTTTAGGTTAGAAGCCTTGTATTTACTTTATTTATCGTTTTCTTTAATTTTTTCCACTTTATTTATCGCTTTCTACATGTGTATGTCTAACTTCAATATAAATCTAAAATGACTAGAAATAAATCGAAATGTTTTAAAGATGGTTGTTTGCTTATAATTAAAAACTCAAATAATGACAAAGTACGTAACTCATTTGAACCCAAATCTCTTTACTACAGTGCGGTTTAGGCTTAACAAATCTAGACTATACCGAATTTCCCGGAAGAGCTGATCTAGGTGGCAACTCCGTAACAACATAGGTGAGAGGTTTAGTCCTCGAGTCTTTCAAAACTTTTCTTTTCTCACTTTGTTTTTTATAAAACCCCCATGCCCTATCTCACGGGGCTGAAGCCTTGCGGTGACCACGTGGGTCCCAAAAGCGTCATCCACTCACAATGGCGACTCCACTATGGATCGTTTTCTTTTTAAAACTTAAAAGTTTAAAAGACTTTGATGAGTATTGAAAAGTCATTAAATGATTTTTTCCACCTTTAAAATATTTCAAACAAAAGCATACGCATGAAAAGGATCAGCCTTAAGGTTAGGGAGCCCTATTTTAGCCGTGAAGCCACAAAGGTATCACTCGTAACCTAATGGAGATCGAGGATGTTACGATATCACATGTACCTCCCTTTTGATCACCTATTTGGGGATAGGCTTGGAGTGTATCATAGTGCAAAAAGAAACTTCTTCATCAACAAACCTTGCGATCGAACTCATATAGCATTGTCATAGTAAGTTCCCTTAGGAATACCAAAATGTCTCTATGTGCATCATGCAGGTTCACTCCTTGACATCTTCGTGGTGTCAAGATGACCCAAGCTTAGATTTAGAAGCCGAACCCTTTATTCTACTGGAGGAGTATGGTCGGAAGAATTGTACATTACGTGCATGCTATGTGTTATGCGTTTAATCGCTTTTCCATCTACTACATATGCAAATAAAAACATTTCACACCATGTATATCATACTAACCACATTCTTTTGTGTAGACACTAATTTACGTACACACTCATTCTTTTATTAATTTAAGGTTTTAGAGCGGTCATGAAGTACCATGACATCACGAATAAACCCTAAACATCATAATATACCTCATTGGTATACGCTAGTCATAAAGATGCTCGAGGTTGCGTCGCCTTATGGAACAAATCAGCATGTCATATTCCAACATTTACGATGCCCAATAGGCATCCAAAACTCTACCCAACTTGATTCATGTACTCAACTCATTCATTTCGCCACATTGGTGATACCAAATAAACATCAACATTAACTCATTCATTCATTCATTTATCATAAGGGTATAACACATTGTCTTACCCATAAATAAATTTCTCATTCAGCCGTGACATAAGGATGTTGTCATGGTAAGGTTTACAACCCTCTACCCTCTTGTTTCAAGGTAAACAAGATCATTACATTTATTCCATTCATGGTCATCCTTATAGAGATGACATTGATCTTTCTCGACCTCCATACCCAAAGGTTGGGATATCATTTCATCACTTCATGAGGGTTTAAAAAACCTTTAAGAATCATAAAATCATTTTGTTTTGTCATTCTTTTATTAGTTAAAGGTTTTAAGAGCGCTCATGAAGTATTATGACATCACGAATAAACCTAAAGCATCATGAAATACCTTATCGGTATTCATCAACCTTAAAGACGCTCGAGGTCGTGTCACCTTAGAGAACATGCCAACATGATTTATCCACTCATTTGCGATGCCCAATCAGCATCCAAACCTCTACCAACCTGAGTCAAATACTCAATTCATTCATTATCACCACATAGGCGATTCCAAATAAACACAAACATCAATTCATTCATCAATTTACACATCATAAGGGTAGAGCACATTGTTTTACCCGAAAATAATGATCTAAACACCTCAAGAGTTATCGTAACATGGGATTGTTACCGTGGTAAGGCTTTACCATCGTTTCCTTACCCTCACTAAAAACCCAACATTCCATTGCACTTAACCACGTTCGAGCTCATCCCTTGAGGGATCACACCTATCTCTCTCAACCTCCTCACCCAAAGGTTGGGATATCATTCCATCGCTTCATGAGCATTCAATAAAACTTTAGGAATTAAAAAATCATAAAACATCAAAACATGCATGACCTAACCCAATTTTGTTTTGTAGTGTTTCTTTATCTTCTTCGATTCTTCTGCCATTATTTTCCCATTCTTTCACCATGGAAAGTCACAATGCCCAACTTAGAACCTTTTAAGGCACCCTCAAAAATCTAGATTGGAAGAAGTTGGAGCTTTTTAGTCTATGGGGGCTTCAGTATTTAGCTTTTCACCCCATAAACACCTATTTTTTCATGCATCATTCACTTTTTGGGATCCCTTGGACCACATCTTCCGATTCTTGACCCAAGAGTTATGCCCTACGATTAAGGAGTATCAAGTTATTCTAGGCAACCCTTGCCCCTAGTGATTTCCCATTGCGATGCCGAGTTATCAGTTCAAAGCTGTAAACTCACTAAGAGGGTTGTGGAACTTGGACTCCACCTATCATTTTCTATCTCATCCCACAGAGATTAGAGGCTTCTGATTTGTTGCAATCTTAGATTGGTTCTTATCTACTCCGTGACATCACATCGCTTGGCCATTTATGGTGGCTTCACCACATATATCAGAGTTCATGTGCGAAGTAGGCAGCGTTACCCCATTCCGACTGATTTCTACCATTACTAGAATGTCTCAGGGAGCTTCACCCATGACCATTGGACTAGCAGAGAATTTATTATGCATGGAGATCGCAAAGGCCTATCCCAACTTGATCGGAGACCACTTCACCTTGTAAGAGGTTTGGGTTTTCGAGAAACTAGCTTTGGTCCATGAGCCGGGACAATCTTATGAGAAGGATAAAGTAATCAATTATAGTGAGAGAGGACTCTTCATTGGTGACCACCATAGACTAATGGTGGATGACTGGGTTTAAATCATGAGAGGATACACAGATAGCTAGATTCATTAGGTTTTCCCCTTATGGAGGTTTATTGACTTTGCTACCCACATTCATGCTTACGGTGTCCAACTACTCGGATTACAGAGCATCACTTCTTATTCTCCAGCATGGCTTTGTCGATAGTATGGGAATATTTAATGAGTGCCTAGGGATTCTTACCCTACTCATGCCACCACCCTAGACCATAGATTACCCAATCATATCCTTGAGAGATAGGCCTGACAATCTTCTTTCATTACACTAGACCATACTCACCGAGAGACCATCGAGACCAATGTCTACTACCTGAAATGGCTTTAGGAGATTCAAAAGTGCACTGACCTAGGCAAGCGTGAAGGGGCTACTATACAATGGAAGTATACCGAGAGGAGATTTCAATAGAATATCTAATGCCTTTATCACTCCTTTTGATATCCTACTGCAGTCCCCAACCCTCCACCAGTGGAGGAAATATAAATTATTCTAATATAATTTCTATTTGGACAAACTTTGTGTGTAAGACATTTATTTGTATTATTTAAACTTTGCTTTACTTGTTTGATGTTTCGCCTAACGGCATCATGCATTTATATTAGTCTACACAACATTTTTACAATACATGACATTTCTTTACATGAAATTAACTTGGGTACAAATGGATCATCCATATCCAATAATTTAAACCCTTGTAAAACAGAGATTAAAAATGTGCATAGACATCATGTGAGCGCTTTTGCCTAGTCTTATGAAGATGAGCTGGGTGTCACCAGAGCTATTGTAGATCACAAAATTCCGACTGATCCAAAGTTAAGCAAAAATTACATCAACCGCATCTGAAATAGGCAGAAGTAGCGAAGCAGCTTGAAACCAAAATTCCTCAAGCTTGTGATAGATTTTCCCCATCTGTGAGCCAATATTAAAGTTAAAACAGTAGCCAATCTTCTAGAATGGACAATGTCAGTTGACTTTTGATAAAATCAAGACTTATTTGATCAGTTTGCTAGTTCTCAAGCCGTCCACTCTTGACAAGCCCCTCATCTTGTATCTAGCTAGTGAAGAGTGTTTAGTAGGGAAAATGCTTATCCAAAAGCTAGAGCATAAGCGCGAGCACGTAGTATACTATCTAATCAAGAATGTTCTTAAATATGAAAGCCGATACACGGTGGTTGAGATGATTTGTGCGCTAATATGCTGGCTCGCTAAGAAGCTCATGCACTATTCCTAGTCATGCAGAATTCTGGCGGTGGTTTAGATAAATCCTATGAAGTATCTATGCCAATCTCTAACTCTAGCAGGCATGCTCTCTCGTCGTTGTTCGCTACTTTCCTACTGATAAGTTTAATGATTTGTTCACAAGATTTGGCTATATATTAACTTGTTCACGAAAAAGATAGGTGTTTTAAGTACCTCTTATGAAATAGATGATAACTGCAAGTATATAGTTGCGATGTAGTTTTAAAAGATATCGATCCCACAAGGAAGGGCCAGCTTTAAAGATTGAAAAGGAAGATAAAATAAAAAGAAAATATATAGTTTTAAAATAGAGGGTTAGAATGAAGAATGAGTAAATATAGGTATGAAAGATTAGAGAACCTAGATATATAGGTTTTCCCTATGAAATAAGGAAAGCAAGGAAAGCATGCAAGTTCAACAAATATGTTATGATTCACTAAACTAATCTAACAAAATTGGTTCTAAATACTCATATATTCAATTATTCACCGCAAAGCAACACATGAAATAACTTTTTTAAATCTAGAGTAAACGAATTAAGACAATTATGAAAACCTAGACAACATCAATACTATGCTTAGTACAGGTCGCTCTCACATAGCCACATTTAGCAAGTTACAATTCCAAAAATGTTGGCTCACTAAACAACGTTATATCACAGATCCAGTGATTATACACGATATCGTTAACCCCGAAATTACTCTTAAAATTAACTTCAACGCATATAACTTGATTAGCATAAAAGACTTAACATGAAATATGCATTATAACACAGACATATCATAAACTACGAAATAGAAAGTATAAGTAGAAAGCAAAGCAAAGTTGTAAGGTATACAAGTGAAAGATAAAGTTGATCAAACCATATCCATTCTTTAATGGGACTCGTCAATTCCTGCAATTCTTACGTCTACTTTGTATTCAGTCTCGGCTTGTACAGAACCTCTGCTAGGATGCTATTCTTTGCGAATACTGAATAAACAAATATTGAAGAACGAAAACTTTTATTAATAAGTGATTTGCAAGTACACTTATACAATAATCGCTCGAGAACGTAGAGAATCTAGTGATCGAAATAAGAATTTGAATCACTTAAACATTTTCTCGCTAACGCTTATGAATGTAGCGAACTCTCTATCTACACACACTATACATCACTCTATAATTGCACTCTAATATTCTCCTCACTTTCATGTCACTTTGATGCATGAAATTTGTGAAGTGTAGAGCCCTATTTATTGAGTTCGAAGGGTTGCGTCTATCTAGATGAAGGGTTGTGTCCATTGGTGAATGATTGCATCTCTTCATTGTGATTGGTTGAGAAGCTTTCATATAATCGACAATGCATAGGAACCTTTTCATGATTGGTTGACTCTTGATAAGTTTCTTTCATTGGTAGTTGATGGTGGTTGATGGCAGTTGATCATGCTTATCTGGCGTTGGTGGTTAAGAAGATAATACCAGAAAACTATCCATGTCGCGATCGCGATATATATGTCACGACGATGAATCTTTGATTGGAAAACTTCTGTTCTGAAGGAGAACAAGTCACGACCGCGAATGATTGTCGTGACCGTGAATTTCATTTTTCTTCAAAATTCTCCTTGCAACTTCACCATCTTCGACAGCTTCAATCCTAAGCCAAATCTTTGAGGTCCAAGCATCTTTTCGCACCTTTTTCACTCTTTTTTCATAGAATTCCACTTTTGATCATTTTACTCCCAAGATTTACCTAGTATCTGCATTTGCATAAAAAATAACTACATACCACATGAAATATTTTATATGAAGTATAAAAATGACTTAAACTATATTGTTTAGTATGTAAAATTAGTATGATAATAAGTGTAATTATACACTTATCAACAGCTCCAGGCACCTCAACTGCCCCATTTTACGGCATATCCCCAGGGGCAATATGGCTCTTATCCAAGTGCACCATTCTTCAACAACCAAGAATGGTGAAACTATGGCAATAGTTCTTGGTCACTCACGGTGACCACCTAAGGAACACATATCCTACACATCTAACAATCGGGGATGAAGATAGCTTACCCCCAAACTTTGCAATGCTGCAGTTTGAGAAGTACGTAAGATCTGGTGACCCACGCGCTCACTTGACACATTATCAAACGGTGATGAGAGCATTAAGAGTCAGCGAATGGATGATGGCTGAGCTCTTTGTCATCACCTTGGGCCACCCAGTTAACGAATGGTACAGCCACCTTCCACTGGACATAGTTACCTATTAGAATAGCCTCGCTCAAGCTATGCTGGGGCATTATGGTTTCAACTCTCAAATGGAAACCATAATGCAACATCTAGAGGCCATAAGCCGAAGGTAGGGTGAAAACTTCAAATCTTACTATACGCGTTGGATGGCTACACAAGTCAGGCTGCAGACTCATTTGACCCTACCAGAGATGATAACAAAGCTGTTGGACCGTGCATTGCCACCATACAAGAACAAATTTGGATCTGATAACTTCTCTAGCTATCAAAAAGTGTTTGAGAAGGCAGAGCTGATGGAGCACTTCAAATCCATGGACACCTATGGGGGGCACTAACCCGTGATAGATGATGATGTAATAAATTAGCATTTAGCTACTTTGCCCACGAGGCTTTTGAATTATTTTGAATAAATTGAACATTTTTTATTTGCTTGATATTTTATCAATGACATCACGCATTCTCATAAACATATACATATTGTTTTTAGCACACGTGACACATCATTTCATGAAATTACTTTGTGTATAAATGGATTCCCCACAATTACAATAATTTGAAATGATTTGACTCTTGAGAGAAAGTGCGAGATAAACACATGTACTTAGACAACGCGTGATAGCAATTACCTCATCATACAAGGATGAAAGATAAATGGAAAGATCTCCTACCATGAAACATCCACTGACTCACGCAAAGATCAAAAGGATCGGAGCTAGAATAAGGCTAAAATGTCGACCAAGCAAGTTGAGACCAAATAACTGACGTAATGTCACAAAGGAGTCAGATCATTGAACAACTCAAAAACTCTATCACAACCATTCATAAGACCAAACAACCGGCGCAATACCATAAATAAAGAGTCAGATAGTTGAACAAGTCAACAACTCCATCACACGGATCACCACAATTCATGAGACAATCAAATAAATATCAATGCTAAAGATAAAAAGGAGTCAGATTGTTGAACACATCAACAACTCCTTCACACGGCTCGCTACTATTGGTGGGGCAATCATCGCACCATTGAAGGAAACACCAATGATCAAGACTCATCAGCACATACACCTCAAGCCAACAAAGCGGCATGAGCACTGACCAATCTATTAGAAATGCTGAACAAGACAACAACTGAAGTTGTGGACATCGACGGTGACCGGTCTACCAAATCAACCAAGTCTTACACAATTGCTATCACGTATAGGTGAAAGAAACAAATCTATAAAAACTAGTACGAATAAAAAAATAAAATTGTAATTAGCCTGTCAATTAACACTCGGTTAGTTGAGCAAAAATTAAGGCCTATTTTCAAAACACAAAAAGAATAGTCCGCTGAGTTGAAAACCCGAAAAGGGCTACTCAGGTAAAACTTAGGACATCGAGAGAACCACATTGGTTAGAAAACCTGAAAGTGCTAATTGATGGCAGGAGTCAAATCATTTGAAACATTTATACCCCTGTTAAGTTCATCAATGAATTGTCATTTTTGCTAAATCTTTATGCATATGCTTATCTTGATTGCTTGCATGCTAATGGTAGAATGTCACAAGTAAACATCAAAATGAAAAAAAATGAAAAAAATGAAAACAAAGAAAAAATGAGTCTGCTGGATTGAAAACCTGAAAGGGTGGTCCAAGCAAAAATTAAGACAAGGTTCGATAGGTTGAAAACCGGCAAGGGCAATCTATGCAGAAATTAGAACCAAAGAAATATCACATTCATCATCTACTCCTTGGAACGGTACATACCTCCAACACTTCAGGAAAATGGCTTCCAAGCAATCATCGCCGACACAACGCGGGATCAATGACTCATCCAGACTTTCCCCAAACCAGATCCAAGCTTTTAACTTGAATCTGATTCAACGAACCCATGGTCGTCACTCTGAGGGAGTTACCCATGGAATTCCTTACAAGATAAACCCTTGGGGCAACCGTGCACCAGCACAAGAGAAGGCTATTAAATGAATGAAGCCCACGATGCCTACAATAGACGACATACATTATATGATAAAAATTATTCATGTATAAAATCATGCATACATTACATTTGCATCATGACATTTACAGGAAAAAGCGATGCCGAACCGGGGCAACACCGTCCTAGTATACAAGAACCTCCACCTCCACATGAGGAACCTACAAACAAGATGATGGCCCACTCAAGCCTAAAGTCAACATTGCAACATCACGAAAGCCTCCCAAAACAATGGAGCAATTTCCGGAACATCCCCAAATTTCTGTTAAATTTATTCCTCATGTTTTAATTATTTGATTGAAGGGGAAAAAATTTTTGCTTCACATAAAATCAATCAAACAATTAAAACATTCATCATAAAATGTATTAACATTATCTCTTTCTAACTTGTCATGGGAAACAAGTTAACTCAAAACATAACAGAAGAAGGGAACGGTTATCTCGATGGCTAAAGAAGGAAATAGTCTCATTTATCAACTAAAGAATGAAAAGGTTGCCAACCACTAAAGGGACATCGTAGAAAGAAATGATCGACCCACCCACAAGGGGCACCAAGTACCTAAGGGATCCCGAAGAAAGAAACGGATAACCCTACAAAGACACAACACCAGAAAAGGACACCTATGTCATCACTAATTGGGAACAAGAAGTCACCAGCCACACCAGTCAGGTATATTCTCAATCCCTCCGCTCTTTTCATGTGATAATACTAGTTATACAACCAGTAATTATCATACGAGGAGTAGCTTGAGCACGGGATTCTGTACCAGCTCACGCGTTCAATGATGACGGCTTTTCGGGTTATTTATCCTCGAATCACACAATTTTCGACCATTCGATGATCTTCAAATGGGAGTCTTCCTCGTCGCTGAATCTAAAAGGACTTTAATTCAAAAATTAATTAAAAATATAAAATAGATAAAAAATTAGAAAACATAGTGGAAAACAAAGGTGGGCGAGGCAAACCTCGTCAAAAGTCCTTGGGGAGGCTGCCTCGCCAAGCATTGGCGAGGCATTGCCTCTCTAAGCTTCGGCGAGGCACATGCCTCACCAAAGTCTTGGTGAGGGGCCTCACCAGATTTTCTCCGACGAGACCCCTCATCGGAAAAACTTACCTTTTTGAATTTTCCGGGATTTTTCTATAAATAGACGGACATTTTTTGATTGAGGGGGGCTCGAAAATTCAAAGAAAATTCTCTTCTTCAGATAAAAAAACACAGATAAAAATACTTTCTTTGCTTCTTTTTTTTTCTTTGATCCAAAACACATTTAGATCCCAAATTTCTTCATCTTAAAAATCAAATTTCTTCATCTTTTTTTCTTCAAATATCCTTAGATATTCTCGGGTCTAAAACAAATTTAGAACCCGAGTCTGATTATCTTTTTGGATAAATAAACACTTATTTATCCACATTAAACTACAATTAAATCAAAACGAACAAGGAACACTCCCGAGCATCGAACGGATACGCTGAAGTGGATTCATACCGCAAGGGTAAGCCTCTGAGTTCCTAGAATTGTGAATTCCGAGTTCATCATCTGCTTCATCTCTTTTTGATTTCTTTTATTTGTGAACCTAGGAATTATTTCATTTATTATTATCAATATTGTAATAATTCTCTTCATCTCAATCTTCTATTTTATTTCTTTTTTATTTTTTTAGAACACCCCCATGAAGGGAATAAAACATAATCCCGGATAACAACCCTCACCAATTTGCCATGCGGTCATTTTCACTAATAAAAATGATCAACATACGTGTAAATAAAAATGAACTATTTTTATTTAAAATAATAACTTTAAACCATAGATGTTTTAATTAGGCCACATGGGCCTCGCTAAAATCAAATCGAACATATGTGATATCCCCTATGCTAACCTTTATGGATGCAGGTTAGATGTATGTTTAGGATTTTATTTTTCCTTCGGGTATTGCACATATTATTTAGGAAATGTAATTAATAGGTTAGCAGGCGGTTGCATCCCCCGATTTTTGGAAGCTTGTAATTTTTATTATCCGCATTTACTTTCTGCATTTACCTACTGCTTTGTGGATGGTTTATTATTTCGCCTTGTGGATGGTTTATTATTTTTGCCATACGTGAATCATGCATTTAAACTTGAAAAATAACTTAAGTGCGAATATGCGCAATTAAGAAAATACTATTTTCTATAGATGTAATATAATGTGATCACATAAGAAATAAGCAACTTATCCCAGACCCGAATCTCTGTGTCTTAGTGGGTCGTCCCCCGGACGTTAAGCCTCACAGGACTCTAATTCCTAGAAAGAGCTAATCTAGGTGGCGACTCCACACTAAGAGACGGAGGATTCTGGTTTGACCAAATCTAAACAAACATTTTCTCTTTCTCTTTCAACCTTCTTTCCGGGTCCCCGACCCGATGCTTCCTTTTTATAAATACCCCGGTGGACCGCGCCTCTCATCTCCGCGCGCTCATGGCCCACCGCTCTATGTTACCCGCTCACATCACCCTTAACATTCCTTGACTCTTACTATCGAGATCACTCCTTCAGCAATACCCACAGTGTATTAGCTGAATAACTCTCGGCACAACCCACATTGACACAACGTACTCCTTCTCTCTCTACTGTCGCATTTAATGCAAACTTGATTGATAGCTGTGAATCATTTAATGCTTCGATGGTGGAAAAGACCCTCAAGTGGCTTGCACTTGTACATAGCTTGTAGGCGGGCCTTGCAGGCCATCATTATACAAATTCCTATAAATGGCAAGGTAAACTCCCACTTTTGAGGTAACTGCTATTTTGAGAATACACCATTATCACTTCTCCCAAATCGCTAACTTAAGCATTAGAGGGTCTTTACCGAAAACACTTCTGGTTGGGGACTTGTTTTGTAGGTTCCAGAGATGTTGAAGATGGTAAACTTCACTCAACGGATACCAAATTAGTGCGGTGAGCGTGGACCGAAACCCACAATCATGACTACTCCCCCAAACAAATTGTCAAAACCTTCGCTCATTCCCAGGACCATCCTATTCTTGGACACGTCGAAGTTCGAAAATAAAGCCGGGACGTCGAGCCCAGTTACCACAACTCCCCCGCCACAGACAGAGGTGCCACTTTTCACGGAGTAAGAGATACTTGAAGAGAGAAAGAGAAGAGAAGTTGCAGAAAAGGACATGATGGCAATGCAGGTCAGACAAAGTGAATAACAGAATGCGGCTATGGCCCTTATGTAGAATATGATGAACGAAATCTTACACTCACGGAAGGAGGAACAAGAATTGCTTTGGAGCCTTTGTCAGGAGAGATGACCAATTAGGTCGGAAGCACGACGTCAATCTCAAGAATCCCAGTTAGTAGTGAGACTGGACCGCTCACGCTACACTTACCACCGCTCAAAAACACCAGAAAATGGAGGAATCACCTCGGCTAAAGAAAAGGATAAGACGAGGTCGTCAAGACGGGAAGAAAGGAATTCTAAGAAGCTATATCTCCATGGTGAAGACAAAAGCCCCACATTCAGGACTCACCTGGAATCGTCTCTGGATAGCGAAGGGAGTTAGGCAGGATCAAGAAGAAAAGCTCCCCCAAAACCTCAACTGGCGAGGGAGGACTTGGAAGCTGTCATAGCTAAGAAGGTGGATGCTCTTCTAGTAGAGAGGGGTATGGAAGCAGATGTGCCAGATATTACCGAGACAGCCTCACCTTACTGCGCTCACATTCGCGCTAAAAGATTCTTGAGAGGGTTCAAGCAGCCCCGTCTGTGCAAATACTTCAGAGTGGGGGACCCCACGGTGCATATTCATTATTTCCATTAATATATGGAGGTGACTGATGCTATGAATGCCATGTTATGTAAACTATTTCCCACTACCTTGGTGGTACCTGCGAATCACTGGTTCGAGGGTCTTAAGCCGACATCCATAACCAATTTTGACATGATGGCCAAAAGTTCACCCTATACTTTATTACTTCTATCCCGCCTAGCCGAATGGTGTAAGACTTGCAGATAGTTCGGTAGGGGTTGGATGAGTCCCTCATCAACTTCATGGAAAGGTTCTAAAAATTGGCTCTCGAGATTAGTGATTGCAACATTGACATAAGCTCAGAGGCACTAGCAAGGAACTACCACAACGTTGACTTGGCGAAGGATATTTCCACAGAGAGGCCCACCACTCTAGGGATGTTGATGTAGAAGGCTAGGAAGTGGGTACGTTGGGAAACCCACAAAAAGAACACCAAATAAATAGAGGCCACTGTAAGGGAGGAACCGGCGAAGCGACGAGATTTCAGAAAGAGCAAGCCGGATTGCCAGTAGACATACCACCCTGAAAGGCCAAAATGGGAGGCAGAAGAATTCACCCCCTTCAATGCCAAGAGAAAGGAGGTTCTGATGTGGACTGAGAAAAATGGGGAAGACATCAAATATCCCCTTAAGATGAGATACAAGGGGAAGTTGGGAGCTTATTGTGAGTTTCACAAAAGTGAGGGCCATGACACAAAAGATTGCATAGAGTTAGCCCATTAATTAAACAAGAAGGCTGCCGAGGGATGGCTGAACCACTTCCTTCAAAATTCTCCATGAGATAGGCAGCAGGACGAAGGGGGGAGGCCTCCCCGCCAGGAATAGCGAGGCTATCAACCACCTCACCGCGTTGCTGAGGCAGGCTATCAATCGCCTTGTCATGATACAGAGCTAGGTTATCGACCACCCCGTCGTAATGTCGAAGAGCCCCCACCTAGGGGAGTGATACATGTGATCGCTGGGGGAGCCACCCAAAAGAAGAGGAAGAGAGGGAACACATTTAACTATGACAATACAGATAGGGGAAGTGAAACATGCTACACCTTCGCTCAGGAGAAGAAGCCTTCACTACGCAATGATGCTCTGGTGATTGAAATGATGGTGGAAGGGTATCAGGTACGCTGCACACTAGTGGACACGGGTAGCTCGGTTAATGTAATGACCAGAAGAGTCTATGAAGCAATCGGGGGAAACCCCAATCACCTCACTATCCATTAAGTGCCATTAATTGGGTTAGGCAAACATGCCGTACATGTATGTGGTTCAGCAAACTTATCCATAGCATTGGGAGAAGATGGCCTCGTTGGAAGATAAAGGCCGAATTTCTTATCGTAGACATCCCATTGGCGTATAACATAATCCTAGGGCGCCCGCTCATTATTGGTTCAGAAGGTGTCATTAACCTTCGGAAGGAAACTAAAGAAGAAATCCTTGCTGTGTTGCGTGAGAAAGCACAGGCTTTTGCATGGACCTTGGCAGATCTAAAGGGTGTCAACCCCGAGGTAGCTGAACATAGGCTGAATGTACTCCTCCAGGCAAGGCTAGTCAAGCAAAAATGAAGGAACCATGCTCCGGAAAGATAGAAGGCCATAGAAGCAGAAGTCTCTCGCTTGCTTAAGGCAGGGCACATCAGGGCAGTCCGATACCCCGATTGGATTGCCAATGTGGTGCTGGTCAAAAAACCGAATGGCAAGTTCTGAATGTGTATAGATTTCACATATCTAAATAAAGCTTACCTAAAAGACAGCTATCCTCTCCCCAGCATTGATATGTTGGTTGATGCCACGGCAAGATACGCCATTTACTCTATGTTGGATGCAGCATCAGGATACAGTCAGATACCCATGGCTGAAGAGGATAAGGAGAATACATCGTTCATCACACACGAGGGTATATATTGCTACAATGTCATTCCCTTTGGCTTAAAAAATGCTGGGGTAACTTACCAACGAATGGTAAATGATATTTTCGATGACATGATAGGGAAATAAGTGGAACTGTACATGGATGATATGATCATCAAAAGCAAAACTAAAGCAAAACACGCCACGGACATAGCAAAGGTTCTAACCCTTCTAGAAAGGTATGGGCTGAAGCTAAATCTAGAGAAATGTGCCTTCGGATAACAAGGGGAAAATTCTTGGTTTATTTGGTATCACAAAGAAGAATATAGGCTAACCTTGATAAGATAAAGGCGGTACTTCAGCTCAAAGAACCCTAAAACATCAAAGATGTCCAATGCCTCAACGGTAAACTCAACGCCTTGGGCCATTTTGTGTCTTGTTCAGCACACCAATGCATCCCATTTTATAAAGCCTTGAAAGCAAAGAAGTTTGTGTGGGGGGAAGACTGTGTCGTGGCGTTTATTGAGATCGAAGCCTTCCTAGTTTCCCAACCGTTATTGAGCCACCCTATCCCCAGCGCATCGCTGTATCATTATTTGAACACTTCAGAAGATGCATTAGGAATGGTGCTTGTTAGAGAGGAGGGGGTGGAATAATTCCCCTTCTACTACGAAAGCCGTACTCTGAAAGGTGCAGAAGTGAGACACGGTTAGATGGAAAAGATGGCCTTCGCATTGATAGTGTCTTCCCAGAAGTGGCGCCACTACTTTCAAGCCCATACAATTATAGTACGAACCAACCTACCTCTCAAAAAAACACTAAAATGACCTGAATCATCGGGACATCTCTCAGAGTGGTCTCTCAAACTGGCAGAGTTCGATATCCGCTTTGAACCAAGGAGTGAGATGAAGGCATGGGTACTGGCGAATTTTGCGCAAGAAGCCCCCCTCCTCGAAGGAACTACCAAAAGCAACTTGGCAAACGTTTATAGATGGTAGTTCCAACAGTGCAATAGCAGGCATTGGAATTTTCATTCAAGGTCCGAAAGGGATAGTGATTCCGTAAGTAGACAAATTGGACTTCAAGGCTTCCAAAAATGTAACAAAATACGAAGCGCTGATTTTTGGCTTAGAGATCATTAAAGCCGTCAAGCCTAATAACATCAGCATATTTATCGACTTGGGGTTAGGGATCAAGCAGTTCGATGGTGAATATAAGACCAAAAGTGAGGTCATGCGACAGTACCTTGCCAAGATCACCTCCCTCATAAGGGAGATACGTGTCGATGGAACCGAGATGACAATTAAGCAAATCCTTAGATCAGTGAATGCAGAAGCAGATAGGTTGGCAAAGGGGGCATCAAGTGAAGAATAAAAGATCTTACTTCCCTGTGTCCCTCTGCGTATCAGCGTGACTAGCATGCCAACAAGGGAAGTGATGCACATGGAAGAAGAGGATGACTAGTTTACTCCTATCCATAAATATTTTGAACATAATCAGCTGCCAGCAGAGAAGGCCGCAGCTCAGAAGATAATGCAGAAGTCCTTTTATTACGCGGTAATTGGTGGACAGATGTACCGAAAGTCTATTAGCCAGCCCTGGCTGAAATGCGTGGGGCGCATCAACGCCGACTACATAATGTGTGAGGTTCACAAAGGGCTCTGTGATGCCCATGAGAAGAAAGAAGCAATGGTAAGGAGAGCCAAGCTACAGGGGTTTTACTGGCCAACAATGGAGCTAGATGCCAAAAAACTAGTCCAAATTGCAAACCCTGCCAAGCATTCGCAAAAACAACCTCAGGACCTACAGGGCTACGATCAATAATTCAAGCCACATGGCCCTTTGCCCTATGAGGCATGGACTTGGTAGGGCCACTACCGAGATCACAGTAGCAGAAGGTCATTGTGGCTATAGATCACTTCACCAAGTGGGTAGAAGCGGAACCCCTATCAACCATAACGCCGAAGCAAGTCACCTCCTTCTTCAGCAAAAACATCATGTCACGATTTGGCATACCTCACACCATCATCACGGACAACGAAATGCAATTCAACTACCATGCATTCAAGTGATTGTGCTTCTGCTAGCGGGTCAAAATACGACTTTGCTTTTCCAACGTCTCCCATCGCTAAACGAATGGAATGACGGAAGTAACAAACCGGACCATTCTGGAAGGAATCAAGACAAGGGTACATGAGAATGGTTTAGCATGGCTAGAAGAACTCAACAATGTCCTGTGGTCCTATAGAACTACTCCCCGGACAGTAACGGGGGAAACACCCTTCCTCCTCACATACGGAATAGAAGCGGTAGTCCCCGTTGACATCGGCAATCCCAGCGCCAGAGTAGGCAACTACATTGAAGGGCCCTCTAACGATGACTTGCTGAGGCACAACTTGGACTCCTAGGAGTAAAGATGAGAACAAGCCCTCATCTGCATGACAGAATATAAACGATGTATTGCGCTCATACGTAACCAAAAATCAAGTCCCGTTCATTTCAAGAAGGTGAGTTAGTTCTTTGCAACACAAAGGACTCATAAGCCAGAGAAGGGCGGGGGAAGCTTGACATAAAATGGGAAGGCCCATTCAAGGTGGTGAGGTGGATAGGCAGCAGCACCTACAAATTATCCACCACAAGGGGAAAGATCTTACCTCGCACATGGAATGCATCATCTCTCCGGAAGTTTTACCTAGGAGGATAGCAATCGTGGTACTTTGTGTTTTGTAGGGTTGTGTTGTAATCATTCAAGACAATGATAATATAATATTTCACAAGTTATGACAATACAATGTTCAAAATAGAAGTAGGCGATCACAACTCTCAAGCTTTAAAATTAAAGCAAGTTAAACAGCCCGTAGGGTCAGATCCCTGAGATCCCGTCGGCACTCTCACGCTTTGAAATTAAAGTAACTTAAACAACCCACAAGGTCAGATCCTTGGGATCCCCTCTACGCTCTCACACTTTGAAATTAAAGCAAGTTAAACAGCCCGCAGGGTCAAATCCCCGAGATCCCCTCGGCGCTCTCACGCTTTGAAATTAAAGCAACTTAAACAGCCCGCAATGTCAGATCCCTGAGATCCCCTTGATGCTCTCATGCTTTGATATTTAAGCAACTTAAATAACCCATAGGGTCATATCCCTGAGATCCCCTCGGTGCTCTCACGCTTTGATATTTAAGGAAGTTAAACAGCCCGTAGGGACAGATACCCGGCGCTCTCACGCTCTGAAATTAAAGCAAGTTAAATAGCCCATAGGGTCAGATCCTCGAGATCCCCTTGGCGCTCTCACGCTTTGTAAATAAAGCAAGATTAACAGCCCATAGGGTCAAATCATAAATGATCCCCTAGGCGCTCTTATAATCAAAACAAGAATGACGCCGAATGGCTACAAGCAAATAAAGATATGACTAAGTCATCTCAGCGTGCACTCAAAAAATAAAGAAATTTCTGAAACATCTCAGCAATCAACTAAAGCTGAAAGGATCTCTCACTTCGGTAAAATCAACACATAATATACATTCAGCAATACAATAAGACAACATACAGATAAAGGAATGTAGCATTCTTCATAAAAACCTAGTAGCAAGCAAAGCCAATATCAGCAACAAATGTTCCATTAATAAAGTATGTGTACAAGCCCACAAGCCGAGCCTCATAGCTACCAAGGATCAAAATACAATAAAAAGAAAACCACAAAATAAAAGAGATGAGGTGACAGGCTGCTCTAACTTAGAGAGAAGAGGAGGCATGTGTAAATTGCAGAATCTTCTTCTTCATCCAACCCCAAATAAAAAGGCTCATAAGGATCAATATCTAACAAATTATCAACATAGTCTAATGGAAGCTCCTCATCATCAAATGGTGGAGATCTCAGACCATTAAGACTGGACCTCCTCTTCATCCGTCACAACAAAGGAGATATTGGAATATGAAGGCTCTGGTGTGGGAGGCCCAAAAATACGCTCATCCTCCCCCCAGTGGCCGAGGGGTTCATCAGGCAGAGCTAGCTGGGCGAGATCATCAATATTTGCTCCGGGAAACTTATTGCGCACTGCACGGAGGAAGGTAGTGTGATAGCTAGATATGATCCTCTCACCAATCCTCACTGGTCTGCTTCACCTTCAGCTTATACTTAGCCTTATGGCATTCATATTTGTGCTGAAGGTTTCGTAGCGCCTCAGTGTTCCTCTCGGTGATAGTCCTCCAATACCATAGCCCCTTTTTTGCATTTTCCAAATCCCTCACCACCTTGGCTCTATCCTCCCTATCCCTCACCACCTCAGCCCTCACTTCCTCTATCAACGCCTTAAGCATGTTCTCCTCAGCTTTAGCAGCGGATTTGATTTTAGCCAACGCCAGGTCGTGCTTCTCCTCCAGCCCCCGCATGGTGCCTATCAGCTCCTTCCACTTTGCCTCAGAATATTCCAAGTCCACATGGGCTTGGGTCAGATCCACAGCCTGCTTCTTGCCTATCTCCCCCATTTTCCTGGTGGTCTCCTCCATCTCAGCAAGGGCGTCACGCTCTTGTTGAACATCTTTCAGCATCTTTACACTGCCTTGAGAGCTGGCATTAGCAGTCTCCACCTGACGCTGCACGTCTATCAGCACCTTTGCCAACTGATGAGCAGTAAAAAAGGCCTTCAAATGGGATGAAAACAAATTAGATAACAAGAGTAACACAACCAAGTCATAAATACAAAAAAAAACAATGAATACTCGGCTCCCAGTAAAAAAGCACTTATAAGCAAAGCTTGCTGCTTAGCATAGGCCCCCAATTCAGTAGGACCCATTGCGCTAAATCGCACATCCTTGCTAGGAAGCTCGATGTAGCACCCCAGCTCACCCACAACCTCTGCCTTCAGTAGAGGTACATCCTCCCCATGCACCTTTCGCCATAGCAGAAAATGGGACATAGAGGTTTAGATTATCTCAATGAATACACGACAAAAGAATCACAAGCTTACAAAGTGACCAATACCAAAGGCGAATCAAACTTGGCCCACTAAACCTGCTCCTCCTCAGAAAGCAAAGCCTTCCCCTTGGAGAACTTCCCCCCAACTTGACTATCATTGTGGGAGCACTTCTGTCCCCTCTCCCTAATCTCCACACCCTTAGAGGGTGCGGCAGCCTTCACTTAGGGAGGAAGTCCCCTGGGACTGGCCACAGAGACCAAGGTCCTCTGAGGTGTGGTCTCTATAATAACCACATCTTTGTCGGCCTTGTGGGCCACCTCTCGCGTAGCAAGAGGGTTAAGAATCCCCTGTTCAAGAAGATACTGGGCCCACTCCCTGGCAGCGACAACCTCTACCTTCGATGTCACCTCCACCACAGCTGAAGTCGCGACCCCCATAAGTGCTACCTCCACCCTGCTTCCCTCTACCGCGGGGGCGTCCTTCGATACCTGAATCCGTACCGCTGCCACTACAGGAACAATTTTGTGTTTCCACTTAGTATGGGTCATTCCTACAAATAAAAAGAAAAAGAATCAGTTTTTCGAAGCCTCACCATCCTTAATAGTTAAATTAGTATAAATGATGGCCCCTTGGTTCATCCAACAAAAGAGGCCATCCGATCGGCCTAGCAAATATTCTGCCACATGCTAGTGAATGCCTGGCTAGATTTGGTGCACAATTTCCACCTCTCGGTATTGTGAAGGGCTCAAATCCAAAGCTTGCTGCCAGGTGTAGGGATCATCGGGATTGCGGTTCCATTGAGTATGGAAAGGAAATTTTCCATCCCTCAATGGGTTCGGTGCGCCCTCCTTTACTCTGTCGATGGACGGGTATATCCAGAACCATTTATCTTTGAAATCCCTAACATGGGACTGCTTCTCTACTAGTTTCGGTGTAGTTTACCTTGTGCTTCCCCAAAAAAAGAAGGCTCCCACATACACAGTGCGGGGCCTAAAGAAGATGCGGAACACAGGCCCGGAGAGCACAAAGCCCAACTCAGGACACATCTGCGCCAACACAGCCAAAATGATCCAGGCATTGGGATGTAATTGGTCGGGGTACAAGTCGAACTCGCGCAGCGCATCCACTATGCCAACGTCCATAGGAAATCGAAATCCCCACCGTACTTGCTGAGAAAGCATGGGTACAAAGTCTTTCTTAGGGGGATTCCACATAACCTCCCTCTTCTTCGGAGCCTTCCCCAGTACACCGCGAGACTCCCCCACCAATAACTCATAAATTTCATTCGCTTCCTTCTTTTTGATGGTGTTAGGCCCCCACCAGTCAACCCCTTCGGCAGGGAAGGAAGAAAAAGATTCCCCTGCCACAATTTGGTAGCGCGTGATGGAACCTGAAAACCCCCCCCCCACCATCCTCACCTCAGCGGTGGCCTCCGAGGTTCTTAAGGGCAACAGAGCCGTAGTAGAATGGGAGATATGTTCCTTCATCGTAGTAGATCGGCACGGTGAACCAAAAAAGCATAGGAATCAGAACTAGAAGACATTTTATTGTAGATGAAAAGGGGAAAAAAGAGGGAAAGAAGAACAAAACACTCAACTGAGAAAAAGAAAGATTGCCAAGAAATTTCCGGAAGAAGAGCTATTTGAATGCAAAGAACATAAGAAGATCTTAGAAAACAAATGAAACGGAAGAGCCTTGCAAAACTCAAACACCCCTATTTATATAGAAAAACACATGGAACACGAAGAGGTAAGCCCGTTATATGAAGCGCAATCATCATTACTGTTTAAAACGGTGGGTAGGAAAGGTCGCGTCCAGATCAACAGTTCGCAGCTAAAAAAACAATGCCACACGTGTTTAGGGCACGTGCACAGGTCTTTTTACGGCCTTAAAGAGCCTTCATTTGGGCTCGTTGGGGGGGACTCCTGACATCAAGGCCCAAACAACACACCTTGGCCTAGAACATGACTTAGTCAAAACGCACCTCGGCATAAACAAGCGCTGAGACCACCTAAGCATGGCAACAACGCTGAGTCGAGTCTTAAACAAGTCACCCTTAACATTCCTTGACTCTTACTGCCGAGATCACTCCTTCAGCAATACCCACCGTGTATTAGCTGAATAACTTTCGGCACAACCCACGCTGACCCAGCTCACTCCTTCTCTCTCTATTGTCGCATTAAATGCAAACTTGACTAGCAGGTGTGAATCATTTAATGCTCCGACGGCGGATTGTCACTTGTACACAACTTGCAGGCCGGCCCCGCAGGCCATCATTATACAAATTCCTATAAATGGCAAGGCAAACTCCCACTTTGGAGGTAACTGCTATTTTGAGAATACACCATTGTCACCTCTCCCAAATTGCTAACTTAAGTATCGGAGGGTCTTCGCCGGAAACACTTCCGGCCGGGGACTTCTTTTGTAGGTTCCAGAGACATTGAAGACGGCGGATTTAACTCAACGGATACCAGGAGGCTGTTTGATATTGCTGGAGGTTCGTAAAGATTGTTAAATAAGGAATATATAAGAATAAAGTTGGTTGGTTTTTTTTGTTAAATGAAATTAATTATAATTTATACCCACTCGGCTAATAAAGCCAATAAAGCAAAGGAATGTATGACAGTCATCATGGATCCGTATTCAAAGTTCGTGGAGTTTGGGGCACGGAGAAGATTAAACCCGTGTTTGAATTGGACTCCAAAAAACATGCCAAGAAATGTTCAACAAGTGACAACTGATCCAGTTCCAGTTTCACTTGCGGAAGCGTGTTAGACATGTGTAAGAAATCTCTCATTGAAAATAAATAAAATTGAATATGGTTTAACACAACTTATTGCTTTGGTGTTTGGTAGATTCAACTGAATTTGTATGCCCGGTCACCTATTAAACCTAAGACGACAAATCCACGAGAAATTAATATTATGTTCCATGCATAAAAAAAATCTGAATATTTTGATAGTTCAAAAGATGAAACCCTTACAGGGTCACCTATTAAACATAAGACTCTTGATCTTTACCATCTGCAATAATCACTTTAAGGCATATATGTATCGAAAACATTTTTTACATACTGGTACGTTATCAATGGGATAAAATATTTATTAAATAGTACAGAGAAAGCCAATAAACAAAGAAAGACTATTACATTTGTTTATGTTAAATTGGGTGAATATGTCCAAGAAACGGTTGTTAGTAGGAAAAAAAAAAGGACATATATATAGCTTTATGTAAATATTAAATTTCATATTGAGTGGAGTGAATGCATGTGACAACTCACGGTTGTTAGAACTTAGGAATATATAATATATTTATCAATGTTATTATAACAGTAACCAGCTGCATCGAGCCTGTGGAATAAAGGAATATAGTTATTCCATCTGTAAATGAATTCTAGACAAATAGTTTACAATTTTTAACTTTTTTTCATTTATTTTATTTTTATTTCACGGAATAATCATTCTGTCAACTAAACAAACTTTCAATATCTTATTTGATTATACTTCTATTATATCACGTGTTATAACTTTAAAGTACATGTATGTGTTTTTTTATAGTGATTTTGTTGTTTTACAAAGTAAATTTTATTTCACCCTTCATCACCAATGAATCAAACTCCAAATCATAGATCTAATGATGACAAAGCGTAAAACAAGATTTACTTTGTAAAAAATAAAATGGGGTTGAAAAGCTCTTATATGTAATACTACACATCAATAATATTGATATTATTGTATAATACGTAGTAAGATCAGAACAACAAAAATGATAGAAAGAGATAATTTAAAAGATAATCTAAAGAAGTAATAAAATTAAAAAAAAAAAAAAGGAAAAGAAGTGATTAAACTAGACTTATTCAAAGGACCGGACTGGGCTCAAATTCGATCCGATCGGCCAACAAAAATTATTGCTAAGACCCGGTGTGATTTGGAGATCTTTCTTTGCATATAATGGAAGAGAAATTGCAGGAATTTATTTAAATAATAAATCACTATAATTATTTTCCTAAGCCATTCAATTATTACACAAACTCTATCACTAAATGATTTGAAAAACATGCACACTCTATCTTATTAGAAATTATCTTTGGTTCCTAAAACATACACGCTTTATAAGGCATTCCTAGGTATAAAGAATGCAAAGTACCTACACGTATTTATGGAGAAACTTTTCGCAATCATGGTATAAGAACCGTATAAATCGAGCAATGTGTGTTTTATATTGCTCTTATTCAAGGTTCAAATGAAGTCTCTGCCCGAGCGTTTGTAGGAAATCCTTACAAGTGATGTATAAGAGAGGTACAAAGGGAACAATGTGCGCTTTATAGCACTCTTATACCGGTTATAAAAGTGCATGGTGTGAGCTTTGTAAGTCATATACTAATAAAGCATGTGGAGTGCCTACGAGTGTGCTTTTGGAAAATATTCGCAACTGTTGTATAAGGGCGGCATAAAGCGAGCAACATGGGTTTTATGCTGCTTTTACACAATGTACAAATGCACAATGTGTGCCTTACACCGATCTTATATCATTTATAAATCACATGAAGTGTTTATGCATGTGCTTGCTATGAACAAGATAAGTATAAAGCGTGTGATAAGTGGTTTATACTGCTCTTATACAAGGTATAAAACACACATCTTGCAGCGCTCGCGTGTATAATTCCGCCCTTATACATGATGTGTAGTACGGTATAACTTTGCAAAAAATGTGTTTGTGTGTATATATATATGTTATATAAATTATTATATTATAATAGAGATACGGCCAATTAATACTTGGTTTTATCTACATGTATATTTTTCAATGAAATTGGAAAAATGAGTAGATGTACAATTAAGTTGGCTGATCCTTGTCCCCTTTCATTTGTCTATATAAGCTTAATTTTTGAGCTAAATAAACCTAGAAAAAGTATTTTGCTCTTTAATATTTTATGCTTATTCTTCTTGAGTTTGTATTCTCTAGGTTCTTAGTTATCCGTCCTTCTGTGATAGTATTATACACTCAGTTGAGTTCCTCTAACATCTTTTGTTGTATCCTGGGAGACTATTTGCCATACACGGGAAAAATCTATCTTAAGGAAATCGACTTGAGTCTCAACAGAACCCTCTCGCTTTTCAAGTAAACGATTTATTTCAGTATTTCATTATTTTAGATTTGGTATTTATTATAATACTTTTATTTCTACGATTTCCATATATATTGTAATTCAAGTTACTAATACTTTGATATTATTTTTTTCTCTCTTTATAAGGAATTATATATTCTATCCCTAACAAATTTCTCCAACAATCTTAAGACAGATTTTAGTTTTATATTTTTCAAAAGAGACGAACAAGACACCGTAACTTGAGTTACCATGATTTGAAGTACCATGACTTGGAATACCGTAACTCTAGAATAGCTTAATTTTTTAAAAAATATTACTTGAACTTATTCAGGACAAAGTACTGGACATAATTTGGAAATTCTTTTTGGGACTTGACTTGGACTTATTTTGAACGTATATTGGACAATAAAAGTGACAAAAAAAAAACTTGATATAATAATATGAAAAAATAATGATAATAAATACTTAAGTATATTCAAGACTTATTTTAACTGAAAAGAGGTTTAATTAATTATACTTGTTGTCCGTTCTTATATTTCTTGTTTATCTTACAATATTAATTATTATTCAGAAACTGTTATAATAATTATTATACTGAAATTGTTCTTACTTGTTTGGAAATTTCAGAATTTATTATGGTTGATCAAATCTCACAAAATGAAGGCATTAATTGTAAAATTGGTCAAAGGCAGAATGATCTGAACCGAAATGGATAATATGATCCAATTGGTTCAGTGCTTGTTTGTACATCACCGGTTGCATCTGTACTTGGTGGTGGACCAACTGCTTTTGACTTTGTTGGTTCTAGGCCAACTTCTTCTTGATCTACAAGTTCAGGTCCTGCTTGAGGAAATGAAACTAGAAATATTTATAGTCAATCTAACCAAAATGGACAATTTGGTCCTAATGGTTATGGACTAAATGGACTTCCGAGTTTTGGGCTTGTTTTTCCCAACAATCAAGGAGCTTCAAATTCATACCCCGTCACTGTACCTAGAAGGCCAGAAAAATTCAATGCTGTGAATTTTAAGATTTGGTAGAAAAAAATGCTTGTCTACTTGGCTAGCATACATTATGATAGATTTGTAAAGGAAGATCCTCATGTTGTACCTGAAGAAGTGGTTGATCCTTTTGTTAAATCAGTTTTTGATGTTTGGATTTATTCTGATTTTCTCTGCAGAAACCATATTTTTATTGGTTTAATTCCTAAACTTTATGAAGTATATAGTGTGAAGCATACTACTAAGGAATAATGGGAATCACTTGATAGAAAATATCGAACTGGATGCTGGCGCTAAGAAATATTTAGTTGGTCAATTCATGGATTTTAAAATGATTGATTCCAAATCTGTTGTAAGTCTAGTGCAAGAACTTCAACTTTTGATCCATGCAATGGAGGCTGAAAATGGGGACAAGTGAACCATTTCAGGTGGCTGCGATTATTGAAAAATTACCTTCAAGTTGGAGACATTTCACAACGTATCTCAAATATAAGCGAAAGCAAATTTCCGTTGAGGATCTCATTATTCACCTACACATTGAAGAGTACAGTAGAAGATTAGAGAGACGATACTCTGTTGCTAATCAAACTATGGCTAACGCCAATGTAGTAGAGGTTCATAAGGACTCCACAAAGGGCAAGTAACCTGGTAAACCCAAGTTCAAAATGTGACCTAAAGGAGAAACTAACAAGAAACAAAAGTTCAATGGAAAATGCTTCAACTATTATAAGTTAGGACACAAGTCTTCTAAATGTAGAATGTCAAAAAAGGTTGACAAGAAAAAAGTGAATGTTGTAGATGGAATTACACAGGACGTATCTAACATTGATCTTTGTGTAGTAATTTTAGAAGTCAATACGATTGACTCAAATCTTAAAGAGTGATGGCTTGATACTGGTGTTATCCAACACATATGCTGTAACAAGGAATTTTTTGTTGGATTGACTCTTTTTGAGAATGGAGAGAAACTCTTCATGTCTGCTACTTCTAAGGTGAAAGGCCATGGAACAATGATTTCAAAGAAGAATTCTAGGAAGAAAGTAAACTATAAAATGTCTTATATGTTCCAGATATTAGGAAGAACCTTATTTCTAGGAGTCTCTTAAGCGCACATAGATTCAAGATGGTGTTCGAATCCCAGAAATTTTTTTATCAAAAGGGGGCATGTATGTGGGCAAGGGATACTAATGTAATAGAATGTTTGAACTCAATTGTATCACTTCTAAGCATGGTTTCATCAATATGAATGCGAACAATGCTTCTGCTTATAAGACTAAGTCTTCTAACTTATGGCATGGTAGACTTGGACATGTTAATTTTTATATGTTATGATGTTTAATTAATTTGAATCATATACCCATATTTCATATTGATAAAACACATAAATGTGAAATATGTGTTGAGACAAAATTGACAAGATCTTCCTTTAAATTTGTTAAAAGAAATTTAGAATCACTTGATTCAATACATACTGATATTTGTGACTTGAAGTTTGTTTAATTAAGGGGAGGAAATAAATATTTTATTACCTTCATTGATTATAGCATAAAATATTGTTGTGTATATTTACGTAAAAGAAAAGATGAAGCTATAGAGAAATTTGTACTCTATAAGAAGGAAGTAGAGAAATACATAAAAGAATTATTCCATTTTGGGAGAAAACTCACCAATTGGTGCAACATATTCACCACCACAATCACTTCTAACCTTCTTAATTCTCTTATTAATGGACCTTCCCCTTGGAACAAAACTACTAAGTTCTAAATGGATTTTCAAACGTAAGCTAAAAGGTGATGGATCAATTGATAAGTACAAGGCTCGTTTTGTCATAAAAGGTTATACATAAAAAGAAGGTCTTGATTACTTTGACATGCATTCTCATGTATCGAGAATAACCTCCATTAGGATAATACTTGCAATTGCCACTTTGTGGAATCTACAAGTACATCAAATGGATGTGAAAATTACTTTTCTTAATGGAGATCTTGAAGAAGTAATCTACATGGAACAACCTGAGGGTTGTGTAGCTCCAGGTCAAGAAAAGAAAGTATGTAAGTTGGTGAGATCTTTATGAGGTTTAAAGCAAGAATCAAAATAATGGCATAAGAAATTTGATGATATCATGATGGCTAGTGGATATCGTATTAACGAGTGTGATAAATTTATATATATCAAAGCTACAAACGATGAATATGTTATTCTATGTTTGTATGTTGATGACATACTCATTTTTGGAAGCAATGAGAAGATGATAAAAAGTAACAAGAATATGTTAAATTCAAGATTTGACATTAAAGATACGAGACTAGTGGATGTAATTTTAGGCATCTAAGTTAAACGCTCACCATAGGTCTCCTATTAACGCAATCAAGTTATGTAGATAAGAAACAAGACAAGTTTAATAAAGGTGGTTATGGTATAGCCAAAATAACATTAGATGTCAGTCTGCATTAGTCCAAGAACAAAGGTGAATGCATAGACCAAGTGGAATATGCAAGGGTTATAGGCGGTCTAACGTACCTTACAAGTTGTACAAGGCCAAATTTCGCTTATACTGTAAGCAGTTTAAGCAGATTTATGAGTACTCCTAGTAAAAACCATTAGAACGCTATCATGAGAATACTAAGTTATTTACGATATACTCGTAATTATGGACTGCACTATACGAGAGAACCTATTGTACTAGAAGCATATTTTGATGCCAGCTAAATAGCTGACATTAATAATTCTAAAGGTAAAAGTGGAAATGTGTTCAAACTAGGAGGAGGAGCAATGTCATAGAAATCCTCAAGACAAATAATTATAACTCATTCACGATGGAAGCTGAATTTTTAGCCTTGGATAAAATGGGAGAAGAAATCGAATGGCTACAAAACTTCTCAGAGGATATTCCTGAATAACCTAATCATGTGTCTGCAATATGTATACATTGCGATAACCAAGCAGCGAATAAAAGAGCACAAAATGTATAACGGCAAGTCGAGACACATGCGTCGTCGACATAATACTATTAAATAATTGATCTCAACAGGAGTTATCTCTATCGATTTTGTAGGATCAAAGGATAACTTAGTGGATCCGCTAACCAAAGGGTTAAATATAGATCAACTAGGAAAGACATCTAAAGAATTGGACTAAAGCTCATGAATATATAAGGCGCTATGTGAAGGAAAACCCAACCATATGTTGGACTGGAGATCCCAAGATCACGATTCAATGAGAAAACCTAATTACATAGACCTTGTGAGGTCACTGTAGGGATAACTCTATGTCCATTTCTATGATGTAAACAGTGACAAAACGGGTTAAGGGTAAGCAATGAGAATGCTTTTAATGGTTATTGTGCATTAATGTTTGAGCAAAAAAGATCACCTATGTGAGAGTGAAGCAAAGTCGCTTCAAAAAAAACTAATGGAGTTTAGTTATCTTAAACTCTTGTAGAACCAGGAGATGTTCATGCCGTACAAACATAACCATGAGAATCAAACCCGAGTTAGACTTAGTATTTGTGTGAGGTATATCATCATTTACCTAAAATTTAGTATAGTTCAAGGACATCGCGTCTACTAGTCAGACAGGGAAGTAACTATACTTTCGTAAGAGAAGGTTCAATGCTTGTAGTCCACCTATTCTGTGCAAATACAAATGTAAAATTCTATCACCAAATTGAGTCATTTTCTTATTTTCTTTTATGTGGGGGATTGTTTTACTGTTTAAAGAAAATATTAACAATAATATAAATTATTATATTTAAATAGAGATACAACCAATTAATACTTGGTTTTGTCTACATGTATAATTTTCAATGAAATTGGAAAAATGAGTAGATGTACAATTAAGTTGGTTGCTCCTTCTCCCCTTTCATTTGTCTATATAAGCTTAATTTGAGTTAAATAAACATGGAAGAAGTACTTTGCTCTTTAATATTTTATGCTTATTCTTCTTGAGCTTATACTCTCTAAGTTCTTAGTTATCCGTCTTTCAATAATAGTATTTTACACTCAGTTGTGTTCACTTAACGTCTGTTATTGTATTTTGGGAGATAATTTGCCATACACGGGGAAAATCTTTCTTAGAGAAATCGACTCGAGTCTGAACAAAATTCCTCTCGCTTTTCAAGTAAAAGATTATGTCATTATTTTATATTTGATATTTATTAAAATACTTTTATTTATATGATTTCCATATATTTTGTAATTCAAGCTACTAATATTTATATATTATTTTATTTTTCTCTCAATATAAGGAATTATATATTTTATCCTTAACAAATTTTTCCAACTATAT
>CATIWQ010913270.1:0-19557 GCA_949673415.1 Euphorbia schlechtendalii | reverse complement strand
AGACTCAACTTTTCCCACTCTAAGCCATAACTAAATTAATTACTCAGTAAATTGAGTTATTTTTCCTTAAACACATTCAATTCAGCTTCATTCATTAAAGTATACTTAGAACTCAATTAATTTCACTATCCAAGACAATTTGCTAGTTTCAAAACATTTAAGTACTATGAAGTTCTATTAACTTGGGTTAAACAATTAGCAGTTCTTAAGTTACTCAAGTCATACACATTATAATAACCCTTTTCATACCGGTATTATATAGTCACATGTCCAGCCTTTCCATAAAAGCCACATGCCACTTTTGTTTTAGGTTGGTTCCCTTTCCTCTTTGGAGAATTTTTCTTTTCCTTTTTAGAGTTGCAAGTTTAAATACTTGAAGCTGAGCTGTTGATTAGAGGAAGAACCCTTTCTTTCTTTAAATCTATTAACTCAATAGTCAACTCATCTAATTGCTTAGTGAACTTGTTGTTATTTCCCTCATAGTACTCAACTTTTTCTAGAAGAAAGTGAATATTAAAGGCTAAGGAAGAAACAATATCTTCCAAATCCTCACTTCTCCTCACTAGCTCTTTAATGTTCTTCATTGGTTAGTTTCATAACATCACAGAGTACTTGGGAAAACTGCTCTATTGAAAAAGGGATTTTAGAATATACCTCAGCTTGAGTGTTCTTCCCATTGTTTCTCTCAATATTTGAGTCAATAGGCGAAATGATTACCATTTGAGGGTGATGTTAAGTTCGCACCCCTATATCCATCAATCGACAGTAAGCACAGGTTGGCGGATTCATTTGCTTCTTCATTAGATCATGATGATTCTTGAGAGTTACTACATGTGGTTGTAAGTGCATCATTTTTCCTCCAAGCTTCTTCTTGAATCTGTCCTTTTTGGATATCGAATGAGAAAAATAGATATGACCCTTTTTTCCACAACCAAAGCACTTTAAATCTGTGTTGTAATTCTTCTTTTTTCCTTTTTCAACATCTCTTTTGTGCCAAGTTGGCTTCGTCTTACCAGGAAAATTCTTCCTATTGAATTTCCTATCTTTTTTCGTGAAGCACTTTCATTTGGATCCACTTTTGTGCTTTCATAAGATGAATAAGCCTTGAGAACAATTGCCCTACTCTCATTTTCCTTTCCCTTACTCTTCTTTGTATCATCATCGTATTTTCTAAAGGACATTTCCTTAATCTTGGTGACTATAAGCTCATCAAAGATATAGGTCATTAAATCATGAGCCTCATGTATAACTTCTTAGCATCCCACTCCTTGGTGAGACTTCTTAGGATCTTAATATCATCTCCTCTTTTGTGAAGTTCTTACCTAACATCTTCTTGTGAATCTGGCTACACAGAAATTAATTAGTTTCCCGAATCTGAATTGAGGTTTATGAAACACAAAAAAGATAAGATAAAAAATTTAAAATCAGAGTATGGAATAAAATGTAGTAATAACATTACCAATTCTAGCAAATAAAATGAACAATCAAGCTAACATATAGTTAACACAACCTTTCAAATTGGATGAAAGAGCCTTTTATGGGGTTGATTCTCAATTATCTAGCCCCAACAATGATCACAATCAAAATATGACTTCATGAACAATTAAACATAATTAAAATAAGACTTCCGATGAACACACCCTAAAGAGTGTTAAAGATTTCCTTGATGCTGAGCATGATTTGTGGATGAATCATTTTTAAAGAGAGAGGGAATGACACAAATCAAGGAACACCAAGTATTGAGCATAAAAATGATTAAGACTTGGAAAAGAAGTGGGAAGATCCTTATCTATTTACATTTTCAAAGTCTAAATCAAAGTGTTCAAGAAGTTGTAAATGAGCAAATCAAAGTTATTTTGAAGATTTTGAATTCAACTCAAGTTTCAACAACTTCTAGTAAGGTCAACTTAAGGAAAGATGAAAATTTTCAATTTTTGATTCAACTATTGAAGAGAAGTTCTAGACTTAGTCTAATTGGAGTTAGCTTAAGTGAGTTTTGAACATGCATGTGTAAGTTATATGTTAACCTATTGGGATCTTGGTTAATTCTTATTGGATCAATAACATGATGGATCAAAACAAAGTGGCTTCTACATAATTTATGATTTAATTTAATTAGATTTCTTTTATTATTTAATAGTTAGAATACTTAGTTTCACAGTTTGTTTCATATTTCAAATTAGAGTAGGATTCTTTACTTATGCTTTAAGAAATTCTATCCTAAAGCTATTAGGACTTTAGTATTTTATTTATAGGCATATTGTACATCTAATTTCATGCCATAGGTTAGTAATATTATATATAGATATCTTTTTATGTAGTTTAGAGAGTTTTGAAGATTAATAAAATTTCAGGTTTTCTTTGCAGAATTTTCGCTTCTTCTTTTAAGTGCGAATGATTCTTATCTTGTTCTTAAGTCTTATTTTGATTGTGATCAATTGTTATGGCTAGAAAATTGAGAATCAACCCCATAATAGGTTCTTTCATCCAATTCAAAAGTTTATTAACAATATGTTAGCTTCATTGTTCATTTTATTTTCTAGGATTTGTTATGCTATTGCTACCTTTTATTCCATAGTTTGATTTTAAATCTTTTATCCTATCTTTTTTTTATTTCATAAACCTCAATTCATGATTAGGAAATTCTCTTGAGTTTGTTAATGATGTTAATGAACCTCGTAGTCATGGATTGAATACCCTTACTATCACTCATCTAGAATTGTATTCCCAGATCATCAAGTTGATTTCGGTCTCTTTGACCATTTCACTCCCTTCATAGGTGACTTCAAACTTCCTCCATATCTCCTATGCAGTCTCACACCCTAAAACCCTGTTAAACTTAGATAGGTTTAATGCATAATGTAAGTAGTTGATCGCTGCCACATTCTCCTTGAGAAGTTTTAGGTCAACATCATCATAATCCGATGTCAATTGGAATGCGTTCCCCATTCCTTAAAATAGTAGGAATTCAAGGTCTTAACTCTATTGCTAGCCATGCCTACATGCTTTATGATTAGACTAAGTTTTTCATTCTATTTATCCAAAACGAGTAATGTTGGCCATCAAAGATTGGAGGCCGGGTAAAAAACATTCCTTCTTTACGGAATGTCATTTGTTCATGTTCAAGTGTATATGAGGGTTACTATAAGCCATCAGATCTATATACTCAAGAGTTGTTAATTCTAAAGCTGGGCAATGACTCAGATACCATTTGTTTGTATGTGTTAAGTTAAATAATCATGCAGAGGAGGTGAATGTAGATTAACTAGTTCTTTTTAGAATTTAAAATTTGTTTACTAAGTTGTTTTAATGCATGCTAAGTGAAACTTTAAGGCCAAAACTGCAAACTTCTCAACTTGTGCTGACTTAGTATGTCAGCAAACTATACTGAGTAAAACTTACTCAGCTCATGTTTGTTTTCAAGCAATGTAAATAAAGAGAAAGATGATATATGAGTGCAAACATTGTCAAAGATAAAAAAAATAGAGTTAAGGAAGGAAAAAACCTTGATTTATCTTGGTTTGGCCTCTTACAGACCTCTTATCCATATATACTTCTCCGAGCTTTAATACTAGCATTTATTTCCTCTATTAGGCGGAGTAGTCTTTAACAGTGGAGAGATAAAATTATAGTCAGTACCTTTCTTATTAACTACCTCTTAACTTAGCTTGGGTACCCTTCCCAAATTCACTCACACAAATGTTTGAATGAAAGATTAACACATAGAGGAATTCAAACTATAACTCATTGAATTCCTTACAAATGAATAGCTTAGCTAATTTCTAAGCTTAACTGATTTCTCTCTACTAATAGATTTGAAATGGATGTTTGCTTCACATTGCTTGATTTGGAATTTCGAATGCTATGATTGCTTTAGCAAAAGTTTAGGTCTTAGAAATTAAAGGTAACTCACCAAGGTATAAACTTCTTCTCCATTCTCTAATTATAGTTGAATAAAATTGGAACAAACCATTGCTAACTTCTCATCATGACTTGCTCTTCATAATCTCTTCTCTTCACAACTTTGAAATCTGCCCGTTTAAAACAGATTTGTTAATGTTTAGGAATAGCAATTCGAATGTTGATGTATGAAAGTAATTTGTTAATCTATTTCTCATTAATGACTCACATATCTTCAAGCAATTCTGATGAGAGAGGCACGCGAGATGCAACATGGTGGATTGAGATTGAATGCTTTTGTTGACATTTTAGTTTGGCATGGTGACACAAGAGAATTGCCAATGTTAGAAGATACTTTTTTTATTTGGCTTCTAACAAAGAAATCCCAACATTCGATACTGACAACTTTTGGTGGTAAAGACCACACAAAAATCCCTTTTGTTTTCATCGCCAATATCTAAGAAGCATTTAAAGAGAATATTTTTTCTTCACATAAACTGTTAAACGTACATGTTTAATAGTAGGTCAGCATCACACAATTTACTCATCTTTCGCTGAGAAAACTAAGTAAAAACTACTCAGCTTACATTGAGTTATATAACATAAACAATGTAATAAAAGCTACTCAGTTATTGCTTCTCTAAGTCATAACTTTACAAAGTGTACGTAAAGTTGAGTTGCTATCCTCAAAACAAACTCAAGCCAATTTACTTAATTAAGAGTCTACTTAGTACCTAATCAAGTTACTATCCTAAGTAATTTGTTATCTCCAAAACCTAAGTACTGTGAAGTACTATTAACTTGGATTCAACAGCACGCAAGTCACCACCTTTAAGATATTTTGATTATTTTTCTAGTCAATTTTGATTTATGTTAGCATTTTACATTATACACATGCGGAATACGATAGATAAATAAAGCGATAAGAAATTAAAGGAAAGAAATAAATAAATACAAGGCTTCTAACCTAAGGGGGTAGGGTAAATAATAATAGAAACCGAGGATATAAAAATGACCCTAAATACATTTTCATTTACAAATAACCCTACCATACATCTAACCTAGATCTATCTGCATCCATAATGGTTAGTAGAAGATATATCACAACATCATGTTATATTTAGTGTACAAAATAAGATGCAGTTAGTAGCATATGGTAGATTAGGGTGATTGTGAAATTATGGTTTAAAAAGTAGGGAATTCGGGTTCCCTAAGCACTTTTATTTGAAAATAATTGATTTTAGAATCTATTTGTTACCAAATTTTATTATTTTAGATTATACATGGTATAAAGTTTTTCAGTTATAAGGAAAAATGTGTTTCTCGTTGTATGGGGCCCTAAAACAACAAGAAAATACACAAAACTATGTCAAAAATGCAAAATCGCGGGGGGGGGGGGGGGGTGGTCGATAGTGGACCGGTACCCCATTGATCGGTCAGGAGTAGCCCCTCTAAGGGGTCATACTAACTCAGTATTGCAATACCGGTCTTGGTAAACAAAACCGGCCCCCTTTCTCCTATTAGAAAGTAAAGGACCAAACTTAGGGGACCAAACCAGTTTGTTCATGTCAGGAGTGGCCCTCCCAAAGGATGGGCCAATATCGATCCAACTAAATGGATAATGGTCTGCTACCCTAGGATATATTCAAACATACTTAAAAAAATTATAAAAAAACATTGAAACATGATAATAGTCTCTAACAACTTATAATCTTACCAATCCAACGTGAATCTACAACTTTAGAAGCCAGAATTAAGTCCTTAAAGCCGTTTTGTCTTGATTTTTAGAAGAAAAAAGTGATAGAAAGTGGATTTTTAAGGAAGGTTAGGAAATCGGGGAACTAGATTTTCAGTTTCTAACTTTGAAGAACCCTAGGATGTAATATCTTTTGGAGAAAATTTTGAGGAAAAGGCTAAGTGGAGCATTTCCTAACTTTTTCTCTAAAGATCTAAAGGATCCCTCCCTTTCCTTCTCTAAAACCCAAAAACTAGAAAGAGATGGAAAAAATTGAAAAAAGTCTCAAAATGGCAAAAAGTCCTTCCAACAAAACATAGTTTTTTAGGCTTATATAGTGGTAGGTAAAAAGGGTATTAACGAATTAGGGTTAATGGTAATTTTGGAAACAAGATTTAGAAAAAGTACTGAAAAAGTCAATCGAAACTATCCTTTCCATGTGGGCAAGGCCAGCGTCAGCCCGACCTAGTAATGACCAAGCCTGGACTAGTTTGCTAGGTAGACCGATACCGACCTGGCATTGGTACCGGTCTGGTCCTGAGTCGATTCATTCGGGAGTGGACAATGTGGCTAATTCTATGGTTTATTTTTGTTGCTTTTTATTGTTTTCAAATTGTTTTGACAATTCAGACGGATTGGTACGAAGAGTTTTGGTTTTCGAAGACCCGAAATGTCCTCTGCATGTCTTATAACCTCGGTACGGAACATTGGAACTGAATTGTAAGTGAAAATGTTTCTCATCATCACTTAGGGAGAGGGACCGAGAATCCCATGCTCACACCAAAGAAGTCTTGAAGAAGTTTCACATGGTTTAATAAAAGCCAATGTCAACTCCCATGGCCTTAGATACTATCTTGAGTAAAAATGAAGTTGGTAAGCTTGTAGATAATAAATTTACATAGGTATTATTGGCTCTCTTCTTTATTTACCAGCTAGTAGGACTAATATTCAATAATGAGTATGTTATTATGAGCGTTATCAAGTTGACCCTAGAGAATCTCACTTAGTGACTATTAAGAGAATTCTTCGATACTTGCAAAGATTTATTGATGTAGGATTATGGTATCCAAATAGCTTGTATTTCACTCCAAGAGGATACACTGATGCTAAATATGGAAGGGGCAAGCTGGATAGGAAAAGCACCATAGGTAGATGAGACTTCTTTGGAGAATGCCTTGTCTCATGATACAATAAGAAGCAAACTTCCATCACGCTAAGTATTGCAGAAGCATAGTACATGGCAATATGAAGTTGTGTAGCACAACTACTATGGATTAAGCAGCAACTTGAAGATTATCGTATGAATTCTAAATGCCTTAAAGTCATGTATGATAAGAAGAACGTTATAGACCTATCCAAAAATTAGTTCAACCTGGCAAAATGAAGCATGTCAATATTAGACATCACTTCATAAGTGATCATGTTCTAAGATGAGATGTCAAATTGAAATATGTTCCTTTAAAGGAGCAGCGCATATACATTTTTACGAAGTCTTTAGCAAAAAGAGCAGTTTAACACTCTTATAGTGCTTATAGGTATGGCGAATCCAATTTGAAGAAAATATCAAGAAAATGGGTAAGTGTCCAAATATATATCAAGTGGTGCTGACTTAATTAAGGTAACACATGTTCACTCAGCCTGATAAATATATTAGTTTAAGATCTCACAATAAAATTAAAATCTCACCTTATAAAGAGTTTTTGAATTTAAAATGTTTTACATAAGCTACATCATTTTAAGAAGTCGATTAAGATGTAGTTCAATCTCACCATTCACTTTGATCTTTACCCGTGAAAGGGACATATATTATATTACAGTTAAGGAGTGTATTAAAGAAGGACTTAGGTTGGACAAAGATTTACACTTGCGATTGAATTGCAAACTTTTTTTCTCAAAATCCCTTATTTCTTTTTCTCTCAAAGTTTCTACTCAAAATCAACTACAATGATGCCTACTCATAATGAAGATCATATACTAGATGAGTTCCTGTTTATGGTTAGAGAAAATCCCAAAGGAATATGTTCATCAACATTGCTGGCAAGACTAAAAAGTGGTTTTTCCTTAAGGAATTATCTTTACGCTTACTAAATGGGTTATAGATGAGAGGCAGTTTAGACAAGTATATGAGGTAGAATTTAACAGCATGTTAAAGACTAACTTCTTTAAGAGGGTTATCAAGAAAAGAAGACTAAGGAACTTTCTTTGACTTGAAGATCCTACTATCAAAGATATCATGAAGAGTTTCTACACCAGTTCTATTAAGGGATTTCAGGATATATTAGCGATAGAAATAGGAGGAAAGTCCTATTTTGTGTTTGCTAAGATGATTGGAAACATTTATGGTTGTAGACCAAGGGAACAAAGCTAAGGAAAAATGATGATTAAGAGCATGTAGATATTCTAGAGGATTTATAGCTTCCTAAAGATTATAGATCTAGGGAGATCAGGGTATCTATCATGTTATGGAGCGTCAAAGCTTATCATGAGCTTTTGGTTAAGTATTTATTGCCTAAGATAGGCTCCTTATCAAGTTACACCAAGTTTGAGAGGTGCAATATCTACCACATGGTGATGGGAAAGCAGTTAAAATAGCCAGTTCTGCACCTCTAACACTTCACCAAAGTAACCACCATATTCCATTATGTTTATCTCATCACTGAATTTATATAGGCTAAAAAATTTAATTTTGAAGGATATGAGAGAGCGAGAGGTAATTGCATGTTTCTAGTAAGAAAGATATTTGAATTAGGGCACTTCAAAGCCCTCAAATCATCAATGCTCTAGATATATAAATATTTCGAATGTCTAGTCAAAGACGGCTAAGGTCTAGTCTACCATTGTGCCAATGGATGTTTTGAATGAGAATATGAACTTCGATATAGTTGAGGAAGAAGAGTTTGAGTAGAAAACTGAAAATGAAATACCAATTATGGATTATTTGAATAGGGAAAAAGCTTTAATTAGTTTAGCAACTAAGAAAGAAAAGAAGAAAGCTAACCAAATATAATAGAAAAAGGTAGAGGTCCCTACTAGGGGGAGCCTATGATGAAGTGAAAGCTCAAGACTAGGCTCAATTTGCAAAAGAGGTAAGGCTAGCAAAACAGGTTGAGGAGAGTGATGGGGAAATTGATCCAACACATCTTGTTGGTCCTTAGACAGCTTGTAAACAACCATAGAGGGGGGTAAATGTGAATCTTGGTTACTTTCAGATCTATAAAAAAGATATTTAACCAAGTTAAATTCTTAGATGCGTGCTGAGTTGGTCTAAAAACTCATAACTGCTCAGCTTCCTTGTCACAATTTATCTTCAATCTCTTGCTGAGTACTCTACTCAGCTCGGATCGATTTTTCAAGAAAAAACACTTAATGATAGAAAGAATGATGAATGAGCTGTGTGTAATAAAAGCTAAAGTGAAAGTTTAGAACTTCAACACCTGGTTGTATCCTAGTTCAGCCCCGAGCCTACCTCTAATCCTTGGATTCCTTCTCTGAGCTTAAATCCACTAGTGTTCGTTCCTTACTTAGGCAGAGAAGCCTTTACAGCGAGTAGACAAAATTTTACCAAAGGTACCTTTCTTTCTAACTACCACTCAACTTAGTTTGGGTACCCTTCCCAAATTGGCACTCAGATTTGAAATGAAAGTTGCGTACTGAATTCAACTTATAAAATGTTGAATTCTTACAATGTTAAATCTAAGTATTGATTCTCTCTATTACAAACAGATTTGAAATGGCTATTTGCTGATTTCTCGAATTTTTAATTTCTTAAAGCCTTGAGTATTTGTGCAGAGTTTTAGCTCTTAAAGAAATTCGAGGTGATTCACCAAGTTTGATCATCTGCTTTAATTTTTATTTATACTTAAAGCTTTGCGAAGTAGCTGTTGCAAACTTTTCATCGTTGTAGTTCTTCAATTTCTCTTCTCTTCTTATCTTTCGAATCTTCCCATTGGAGACAGATTCCAGGTCGTTTAAAGGTAGAAATTTGAATTTTGATGTGCGATAAAATTCCATTGACAAATTCTCATTTGTCTTCAATCAAAACGGAATGAGAAAGAGGTGTGCGAAAGGCAACATGGAACCTTGTGATTAGTTGATATTACTGACACTTGTAGAGACGTGTGGAGACATTGAGAAAATGGTGCATGTCAAAGGATTCTTTTCATCTTAGACTTTAGTGAGGAATCACCAACTTTCTATACTAACACCTTTTTGAATTATGCAGACCATTGTAAATCATCATTAATTTCAGCACTTTTTAACTTTAAAAGCATCAAAAGAATATTCCAGTTCTCACAGAAAATGTTAGCAGCACATGTGTCATTTAATTCTCTAAGTGTCAAGGAATTTAGCTTTTCATCAATAAAAGCTAATTCATCATAGTTGAGTTGATATATTTCTAAACTATATAGTACTCAGCACAAACTCAGCTTTTCCTACTCTAAGCCATAACTTAATTAATTACTCAACAAACTGAGTTATTTTGCCTTAAACAAACTCAAGTCAGCTTCATTAATTAAGAGTATACTTAGTACTCAATTAATTTCAGTATCCTAGTCAGTTTGCTATTTCCAAAATGTTTAAGTATTGTGAAGTACTATTAACTTGTGTTCTACAATCTCCCCCATTTTTATAGACAGCAAACTAGGTAGCAAAAGAGATTAATTGAATAAGATAGTTTAGAGATATCAGAAATACCTGGAAAGTGATGTAAGAATCCCTTTTGCTGAGTGACTTCCCCTAGTTAGATTGAACTCCCCCATACTAAGTGAGTCTTCTTCAAACTGCTGAGCTCACCCATACTTAAAGGATTTTTCTTCAGCTTTTCTTTTAAGTTGGTCTCTTGTATGAGTTCTTGCATCAGATATCCAACACATAGCAAAAACATACATACAACATAATAAATTAAAGTTAAGAAGATCTTAACTTGAGGTGAAAAACTCATAATTTTAATTAATCAAGAATAACTTAGTCAATACATAATCGATGTCCTTAGCTAAGATTACAAAAGGATGATCTATTATAATTACAAGTCTATAGTTTACTACTACTAATTACATGGCCTTATCTTCTAAGCTTAGTAGAGGAAGAGGAGGGTCTAATCTTTTCTTGGTTTGGCTTAGGTTGTTGCTGCTGAGGAGGTTGATGATGCAGAATAGTAGGAGGATAAGGAGGTCACCTTGGAAGAGATCCCTTGTTGAGGTTCACTATTTGAAGAGCATCATCAACTCCCTTCTCCCCATTTGATATCTGGCCCTTCACAATTTGTTCCATGCATAGATTAAAGGTATCAAGGGTAGCTTGGAAGTCCTCTTGCTAGCCTATGATCTTCGGGGATATCTCTTGTTTAGTTGTTACTTTCCTTTTGAAGTAAGGAACTTTTGATCATTCAGCTCATTGAGAAGAAGAAGATGAAATCTAAATAGGTGTGCAACCTAGTCAAAACCTTGACACATGAACTGTTGAAAACATTAAAGCAGAGCTATGAAATTTGCTGCGAACAATGCTATCTTCAGTTGCATTTCCATATCAAGAATTTGGGGTCCAAGAGGGATATACACCGCGTTATGCAGTCTATATCTTTAGTGTCCAATTCAACCGTTCTAAATAAGAGTCCCATCATTATTCTATAGGTCTTCTAGCTTTGACTTGATGACATTTAGCTTTGTATGAATGTTCATGCCTGTCTCAGGGCAAAGTGATTCAGTAAGAGGAAGGCTAGGAGCAGACATCTCAGGAAAGATCTTCCCCATGGCATTGATAATGAATTTCTTCGAAGAGGAGATCTTGGTGTCTGTGTTCTCATTGACTTCTCTACTGATTGATTCTATTTTAGTGTGCAGAGAGTCAAGATTAACAATAAGCTACTTATCCACCTTAGAAGATATATTCATCAGCAGCTTCACCATTTGGTCTTGCTTGTTGTCATGATTCATCAAAAATTTTGACATGGTCTCCAAAACCTTTGCAATGCCATGACCTACATCTTTAGTAGTTTCAACTTCCTTGAGTAGATTTTCCATTTCATGGTTGTTGCTCCTTTTGATTTGGACTTGCTCCTCACTAAGCTTGTGGAGCTGTGTCACTTGAGTTTCCATATTGAAACTCAACGAACTCAGCTGCTTAGCGGTAGCATCCACACTGCCCTTTATCTTTCCTAGAACAACAATAGCTAATGCAGTAGACATTAGGATATAAGAGATGGCTAGCTAAGCTGGGCTGCAGACTTTGTTAAGCTGGCTAGGATCACAGCCATCTTGTTAACTAGGCTCTTGGCTCTCTCATTTGCCAAATGATTTCGAATAACAAACAACCTACCTTGAATCTTCTCAAACTCTTAGAAGTAGAGAGATTAAGGTGGCAAAATTATATGCTGTTTGACCTCAGGCAATTTGGCCTTGGGTCTAGAGGACAAGCCTGTCAATTTTGGAGCGAGTAGCAAATTGCTAATTGCTCCATCTAACTCAGCATCGAATTTGAGTGTTGGGAATTTCTTCCTTGCCAGCGCTCTTCTCTGAGCCAAGATAGATGAATCAGCTAGGTCCTAATGGAATGGCTCTCTGCTAGGTTCAGGTACTTAAAGGGTGTGAACATAGGATTTTGTGTGAGTTTGCGCGTTTGATGATAACGGTTTTTCGAGATTTTTATCCTTGAATCAAACAATTTTCGACTGTTTGATGATTTTCAAATGTGAGTTCTCCTGGTTAAAAATAAAATTTTGGACCATGAATAAATATTTAGGACCGTAAGAAAATATTTAAAAGTCTAAAAGCTTAAAATATTTTTAAAATGACATGAATAATATTTAAGGGCCTAAAATAATTTAATTTGATTATTTGAAAATAAAGATCATAAATAAATAAATATATATATAATATTTTAAAAAAATAAATAATAAATAATAAACTTGGCCCCAAAGAAATCCTATTCGACAATTCTGGCGAGCCCCATGCTGGGCTCACCAGAAATTCCACATATAATGGGGAATTCTTTGAATTCCATCGTTAAATAGGGGGCCTTTTTAAGATATTGGGGGATCGAAAAATTCAGAAAAAGAAAAAAAATTTCTCTCGATAAAGACAATTTTTACAAAAAAAATAATATTTTTCTAGAGAAATAATTTCGATTTTTTTATACGTTTCTTTGAAGGTTTCTTTAATTATATTCGTATCCAACACACGTTTGGATCCTGAATTTTAATATTTTCAAATCATTTTTTTCCATCATTTTCACAAAAATTCTCAGATATTCTCGGGCCTAAAAAAATTTAGTGCCTGAGTTTGATTATCTTTCGGATAAATAAACACTTATTTTCCACACAAACATCAAAACTCAGGGATCATACAGATACGCCGAAGTAGATTCACACCGAAACGGTAAGCCTCTGAGTTCTTAGAGTTGTTATCTTGTATTTCTTTTGATGTTTCTATTTATTCTAAATGATGACCTAGGAAAAACTTTGATTTATTCTATTATGTAAATAACAATTTATCATTTATTCTCCTTCTTTTCTATTAATGAAAATTTACGTTAGAACTCCCCCAACGAAGGGAATAAATTATTACCGGATAATTGGTCTCACACTCTATCATGCGGCCATTTTCACTAATAAAAAAATGACAAACATATTTGTAAATAAAATGAATCATTTTATTTCTAAACAAGAATTTTTAATCGTTTTTTTAATTAGGCCACACTGGCCTTGCCAAAATTAAATCGACCATACGTTCAATATGTTGTACTATACCCTGTGCTCACCTTTGTGTATGCAGCTAGATTAGAATTAGATGTATGTTTAGGATTTTAATTTTCCTTTGGGTATTGCAATTTCAATTATTTTTTTGGGAAATATAATTAACAGATTAGGCTGGCTGTTGAATCCCCCGAGGTTTTGTAATTCTTAATCTTTACTTTTCGCATTTATTTTCTGCCTTATGGATGTATTTATCGTTTTCAAATATACGTGAATCATGCATAATAACTCAAAAAATGACATCAGTGCGGATATGCACAATTAAGAAATACGATTTTCTATAAATGTAATATAATGTGATCCAATAAGAAATAAGCAACTTATCTTGAAACCGAATCTATGTGTCTTAGTGGGCCATCCCATGGACGTTAAGCCTAACGGGACTTTAATTCCTGGAAGAGCTAATCCAGGTGGTGACTATACACTAAGAGATGGCGGATTCGGGTTTGACCGATCTAAATATGTTTTCTCTTTCTCGACCAAACTTTTTCCGGGTCCCCAACCCGGTACGTTTATTTCAACTTAAACACCCCTGTGTACCACGCATCTCGTCTCTGGGCGCTCTCAACCCATCGCTCTATGTCGTTCGGTCATAGTGGCGACTCCGCTGGGGATTTTTCTAAAAACTTGTTTTTTTTAAAAAAATGTTTTAGATTTTTTATAAGTTCCAAAAATTATTGATCACATTATTCCGTATTTCTTAATTATGACATATTCATAAATTCGCATTCCAATAGAGGGGATTAGCCCGTAAGTCTAAGGTACTCCTATTACCGCAAAGCTTTCTCTTGTACTAATCTGCTTCTTGAGAAATGATAGCAATTGAGCGGGTGGACCACTTGTTGCCACATCGCATATACCTCCCTCGTTAGAACCTATTTAGGGAGAGGGTTGGAGTGTATTTTAGTGCAAGAAGAACCTTCTACATCAGCAACCCATTTATAAACCTCATGTAAATAAGCGGTAGGCATTTTCCCTAGGGTGTTGCCCAACAAACGACCATGCAGTATATTTTTCTTGTAAGTGCTCTCCTTAGTATCTTCATGGTACTACGATGAACCAAACTTAGGATAGAGACTAGCCAAAAACCCTATGCGCGGGAGTTGTATGGTTGGAAGTTTGGACATTGCACGCTATGTGCTACGTACTTATTACTGTACCAGTGTCATGCTATCAACAAATCTTAGTGCAGACACTTGAATGCACAAACTCATAATGTTAATATGATGTAACATAACATCTTCTCATTGCCATACTTAGTTGACACTTGAGATCGTATCACCCTAGGACAACATAAAACCACTTGGAAACATCCTTTTCAGCAAGTTGTCCACTTGACATCCGGCTATTAACCCCGTACAGGGAAAACATACTACATGATGACTACTTGACATCTGACACATAGCCCACAAGGAGCAATAATATATCCTATACATCATCTTTGAGATGTCAACTCAACATCCAACTCATAACCAACACGAGGCAATCACACATACTATATAGCACAAATGGGGCAAATACCTACCATAACCATTTTTTCTTACATCATGTGATGTCACTGTTGAAATCAGAACCTAAGCCCACACGGGATAAACTTATTTAAAAAAGACCTTACATTACCAAATCTTCAAGGGTATATGCTTGACACTCGAACCATCTACCCACATGGGGCAAAGATTCATGTATCACCACGTACTTTCAAATAACAATAACCACATGGGCATCCGAAACTCTTCCCTAATAGGGAAAAATAACCAAATATTTCATTCAATAGCTGCATACGATGGTTATTTTCATCTCATATTCATTTTCATCAGGGTATGTTGCACTGCTTACCTGAAATATTTATGACCTCCTCATACCATGAGAACTAGTCATAGTATAAAATCTTAAAATATTGACCTATTACCATACGGATAACTTGGTCACCTCACTTACACCACTCCTATTGAGATGTCACACAAACGTAGTACAGATCTCAAATCCAACCTAGATGTTGGATTTCTATTTCCCCTTGTTTTCATTTTTACTTGATTACTAACTTGTTTGTTTCAAATGGATTGACAAACACACATCATGGCATGCTAACCCCTTGTGAATGCAGCTATTACATTAAACATCTCACGCATTTTTCACATCATAATTCATTTCATAAATCTCAAATGCTTGGTTTGATAATCTACTTGTGTATCAAAGGGGGCTTGGAAAAGGTTGCTTGCCACCTGGTTTGCATTTCTTCAATCGTGTCCCATATTGAGGGGGTTCCATACACTGATTCGAGTGAGGACTTGGGTTTAGATTTAGATTCAGTTCAATGTACATCTTTCATGGCCAATCCACAAGATGGTAAGGGAGGATCACCCCTCCCTTACGGGAAAGAACTCTCAGCAAACACATCTATCATCGGTGGGCACCGAGATTGCAGCTACCTTGAATGCCTTTGCCAACAACAAATAGCTAGCATCGCTCATTCACCAACACACTGGGAGAGCTCAGAATGTGGTGTCTAGCCTGGAGGTCACCCTTAACAATGGCGGTCCAACTAGCTGGCCTGAAATAGGGGGACCTCCCACCTCACACATGGTGCCCCCAACTGCCTTTTATCAGTTTGGGGTAGGACAAAGCCAACTAAAAAAGAATCAATTCTTCCCTGAACAAATTAGGCAGCCAGCATTCGTACTAGGGCCTTTTTACCATGTAATGACCCAAAAACCTATTTCTAGTTGGATTACGTTAGTTGCGTCACAGTTCTAGGCACTTCAATTGCCTAATTTTGCAGCATTTCCCTAGGGGCAATATAACTACTATCTAAGCACCGAGAATGCGATCCTCCAATGACCAGGAATGGCAGAATTTTGGCAATAGTTCTTGGCCATTCACTAATCCATGCTATGGTGGAATCGATAATGGTGGATGAAGATAGCTTGCCCCCCAAACTTCGTAATGCTGCAGTTTGAAAAGTATGTGGGATCAAGCGACCCGCGCGCTCACTTAACACATTATCAGATGGTGATGAGAGCATTAACGGTCAGTAAACGGATGATGGCTAAGCTCTTCATCATCACCTTGGGATACCTAGTCAATGAATGGTACAGACACCTTCCGCTAGACATCACTACTAATTGGAATAGCCTTGCTCAGGCTATGATGGGGCATTACGGTTTTGACACTCAGATGGAAACCACGATGCAACATTTGGAGGCTATAAGGCAAGAGTAGGGTTAGAGCTTCAAATCCTACTATATATGCGTGTTGGATGGCCATATAGGTCAGGTTTCAGGCTTGCTTAAGTCTATCGGAGATGATAACCAAGCTTCTGGATGGTTCACTGCCATCATATAGAAACAAGTTTGGGTCAAACAACTTTTCAAGCTATCAAGAAGTGTTTGAGAAGGTGGACAGGATGGAGCACTTTGAATCCATGAACACATCCAAGGGGTGCTAGAATAACCCATGTTTGATGATGTAATAAATTAGCATTTAGCTACTTTGTCCACGAGGCCTTTGAATTTTGGAATAAATTGAACTTTGTTTATTTTCTTGACCTTCTATTGATGACATCACGCATTCTCGTAAGCATATTAATAATGTTCTTAGCACATGTGACATATCATGTAATGAAATTAATTGGGGTATAAATGGATTCCCCAATTTTACTATAATTTCAAATGATTTGTCTCTTGAGAGAAAGTGAGAGACAAACATAGGTACTTAGACAATGTGTCATAGCATTTGCCTCACCCTATAAATATGAAAGATCAATAGAAAGATCTCCGAGCATAGAACGCCCATTGACTATTAAGTTAATTAAGCAAAAGATCAAAAGGATCGAAATCAGAATAAGACCTAAGTGTCAACAAAGTGAATTGAGGTCAAACAACCTGTAACACAAAGAAGGGGTCAGGCCATTAAACACGTCAACAACTTTATGACATGGCCCACCAACACTTATAGGTCGATATTACATCGTGAAGGGAACATCGTTGAATGAAAATCGTTCACTCTCAACCAATCAAGCTACACTTGATACACCCAATGTGTCCGAGGCCTCTAACCCGACATATCATCTATTATTAGAGAACAATTAAACTCAAAAGGAAATGCTGATAATCAAGACCCATCATCGAATACACCTCAAGCTAGCAAAGCAACATGGGCACCAACTAATCGATTCGAAACGCTAAACGAGATAACAATTGAAGTCATGGACATGGATGATAGCCATCTGTCAAATAAACAAAGACTAGCACAATTGCTATCACGCATAGGTGAAGGAAATAAATCGATAAAAAGCAGTGCCAATAAAAAATAAATTAGCCTGTCAATTAACACTTTGTTAGTTGAGTAAAAATTAGGGCTTCTTTTCAAAACAGAAAAAGAATAGTCCACTGAGTTGAAAAACCCGAAAAAGGTGGCTTAGGAAAAACATAGGACATAAGGAGAACCACATTGGTTAAAAAACTTGAGAGGGCTAATCAATGGCATGATTCAAATCATTTGAAACATTTATACCCCTGTTAAGTTCATCACTGAATTATCATTTTTGCCAAATCTTTGCGCATATGCTTATCTCGATTGCTTGCATGCCAATGGTAGAATGTCGCAATTAAACATCCAAAATATGAAAAAGTGAAAAAAGTAAAAATAAAGAAAAGTAAGTCTACTAGATTGAAAACGTTAAAGGGCAGTCCAAGCAAAAATTAAGACAAGGTTCGATAGATTGAAAACCCGTAAGGGAAGTCTATGTTAAAATTAGGATCAAAGAAATATCAAATTCATCATATACCTCAAAAACTTTAGGAAAATAGCTTCCAAGCGATCATCACCACCATAATGCAGGATCAACGACTCATCTTTATCCTCCTCAAACTAGATTCGAGCTCTGAACTCGAATCTGATTCAACGAACCCATGGTCATCACTCTCAGGAAGTCATCCATGGAATCCCCAACAAGACAAATCCTAGGGGCAACCACACACGAGCACAAGAGAAGGCTCCTCAATGAAGGAAGCCCACAACACCTACTATAGATGAACATACATCATGTGATAAATATTGTCCATGCATAAAATCATGCATACATTACATTCGCATCATGTCATTTACAGGTAAAGGCGATGCCAAATCTAGGTAACACCGTCCTAGTAAACAAGAAACGAATCCACCACCACTTGAGGAATCTGCCAACATCAAGAAGGATGATGGCTCTATTAAACCTAAACCTAATTCAAACCTACAAAATCCTCCTCGAACAACGGAGCTGTTCTCAGACATCCCTGAATTTTCATTAAACTCATTTCTTCATCATGTTTTAATTTTTGATTAAGGGGCAAACATTTTTGCTTCGCTTAAACTCAATCAAATAATTAAAACATGCATCATAAAATGTATTAATACTTTATTTCTCTCTGATTTGTCACAAGAAGCAAGTCAAAATCCTACCGAGGAAATCCAAAATACAACCGAAGAAAGAAACGATTATCTCAATAGGGTCGCCTTTGAAATGAATTCAAGCACTCTGCTCCGATAGTTCTAATGGTTAAAGCCAAAAGAAGGTTAACTCACAAGTGGCACATGATAACCACGACCGAAGAAAGAAATGGTTGCCGTCTATTAAATGGACATCGCAAAAAGAAAAGGTGGACCCACCTACAAGGGGCAACAAACACCAAGGGATTCCCAAGAAAGAAACAGGTCATCCTGTGAGGACATGACGGTAGAAAGGAAGGCCCACGTCATCACCTATAAGGGATAAAGAAGTCACCAACCGCACCGTTCAAGTATATTCTCAATCCCTCCGCTCCATTGCGTGTGATTATACTGGTTATACAACCAGCAATGATCAAACGAGGGGTAGCTGTGAGCACAGGATTTTGTACAAGGTCGCCCGTTCGATGATAATGACTTTTCAGGATTTTTATTCATAAATCAAACAATTTTAGACCTTCCAATGATCTTTAAATGGGAGTTCTCCTAGTTAAAAATAATATTTTCGATCCTGAATAAATGTTTAGGATCATAAGAAAATATTTAAAAGTCTAAAAGCTTAAATATTTTTAAAATGACATGAATAATATTTAAGGGTCCAAAATAATTTAATTGCATTATTTGAAATTATAGGTATATATAAATTTGAATATATATAAATAAATAAATAAATAAATAAATATAT
>CATIWQ010913081.1:0-40878 GCA_949673415.1 Euphorbia schlechtendalii | reverse complement strand
TATATATAGATATAATAAGACAAAGTCCATGACCATTTCATGGTGTAAAAGCGCAAGGACATGGTGGGAGCTATGTGGAGTAATAACTACACACACGTGTTACTCTGAAAATTCTAAATATCCCTAGTCATAGTTTCATTGAGAATGGACATTATGAAGCAGACAAACTAGCATGTGTAGGCTTACTCCTCGGATTGAATACAAGCAACTGATCTCATGAGCTAAAGGTGGTACCCTGAGTTAACACATGAATGTATTTGGGTAATACATTGGAGTCTGTTATAAGACACACACTAGGGAATAAAAATATCCATGTATTGGTGTCATGTTTTATTGTAGTAGTAGTATGAGTATCCTCAAACCTGAGATATTGGTTGGAGTTGCTATACTTTGGGTCATACTTTTTCATACCTTGGGGATAAGGATGTTGTGGTTATTATGGGTATAGTGATGATTGTTTATTGGTAATCTGGGTAGTCAAGATAGGACCCATCACTCCTGATATAGTAATATAATGGGAGTTGTACCTATCTTAATACATAAAGGCGAGTGGTGTTCTTCGTGAAAAAGTCTAATTCCAAGATAGCTATGGCTAATACATGAGCTAACACTTAATCCAAGCTGGAGCGTAATAAACTAGATGGTACTTAACCTGATCGAAGGAGTGTGTTGTACTATTTACTATGTAAAACGGGATCAATTCACTGGTACATGATGTTTTAAGTATCAAGAAGATCATACGCCTTTTTTAGGAATACCATTTGATCATCTAGAATTATCAAGTTCCATATCAATCTAAAACACTGAGTCTAAAGGTTCCTATATGGGAAGCCAAGTTTAGGTTAACCTCTAGTGACTCTATACTTCTAGATCTTATGACACACATTGGGTCTTCATCGGAAAGAATAAAAAACTTATAGACAAGGTCTATACCAAGAATAAAAGGGAGAGTCAAAACACATTTTGGATGGAATATTAATTGATCGGACCAAATAATAATTAAATGAAGAATTGAGAAAAATATATTGTGCGTAGCAAGGGAATATTTCCCGTTGCAAGTGGGCCCCGTGAACATGGGTTGTTTGCGGGAAAGGACCTGCGTGGCAGCCTTGCAAGCACCAGAGAAGTGCTCGCGGGCGATCGATATGCGCTAGTGCGTGCTGGTCAGAAGCAAGCCCATAAGTGCTAGGAAACACTTGTGTGGGCCTTTAGTACAAGCCGACCAGCATAACCAGCATGCGGGCTTGCTAGAGGTCCTGGAAGGCCTAACTTGTAGGACAAGGCAAGCCCATACGAGCTTGCCTTAAGTGTTGTGCGGGCGGGTTGGCCCACAAAGCTTGGTGCTGTACACAATCGACCCGGGTATGGGATTGGGATTTTCCCCATCGCACATTACTAAAAAGGGAACATTGTGCATCCCTTGCCCCTATATATAACCTCCTCCTCCTCCTTTATTTTTCACTTCATCTGAGCTTTCCTTTTGAGTTTTGACTCCTTTTTCTTGCAAGTCTTTCCAAGATCCTCCACGAGTTTCTCTGGCATTTGCAAGAATTATTTTGAAGGCTTATTCCTATTTTAGAAAGAGCCTTTCATTCATATTTTCAGGTTGTTACAAGTGGTCTAGCAGCCACTTGCTAATCGATGAGTTCTCCCTCTATGTGAGGTTTTGGTTTGTGGGGTCTGTATGGACTTGTAATATAGGTCATCCTAGTTTGGAGGTGTATGCTAACAAAGCGCTATAGGATTGTACAAAGGGATCGCTTCACCACACCAAAGGAAGGAACACATCATTTGGTACAGTTCCAAAATTAGATGCTAGGTTTCTTTTAATAAGTTTTATAAACCTAAAGCATCTATGAAACATTTAAATTGAGATTATATTAATCATGCCATGCTTAGGAGATCCTTAAGGGTTATTTTTATGTTTTGAAATTCTGCTATGCTAGTTTGCATATTCATTAACTGCCTTAATTAACCATCAGTTGTATCATAGTCTTCCTTATGCTATGCATATTTGATAATAATATATTAAATGTGATTTTTTATGAATCGATTAAAGTATGCTCTGCATGACTTAGGTTTCAAATCCTGTTATAGAAAATGATGTGATAACTAGATTCAGGTTTCATTCAAACTTAGTTTAGGCAATTATTATATAATTAACAATGTTTTACTACACATGTAAATGCTTTAAATTGATGGTCATTAAGTACTTCACTTGATTAAAAGAATGAAATCTTAAATCATGATTATCTATGGTATAGTGAATCAAAGTGCTTGTGGTTATTTTGGCAAGGATTGGTCTTGTCCTCTCATTTACTTTTAGGGGGCCTCTCTTACCTAGAAATCTCCATCGATGTTAGGTTCATGCTTACCAAAGAGAAATTGTAACATAGTCGATTTCTAGTATGGGAATTAGATTTCACATGTGTATTTATAGCCGTGGTTTAAGTTGTTAGGTTAAAACTTATAGACATAGGTGTAAGAACTTAAGCATGGACATTGTTTGTTTTGCATGCTATGTGGAGTCTTGGAATGATGGAATGATTATGATGTACCAGTCTTGAGCATGATCCCTTAGATTAATAATTCCAAATAACTTGAAATTATTATTATCATAATCATATTCATTCTTAAGTCATAACTAGGACTAGACCATCTGTACCAATAAAATCCCTACAACAATATTAAAGTAGTAAATTTTCTTCCTATCATAAGTCATGATATGAACCTTATTAATGGATGTAAGAAAATGTACAACATACTTTCCCTTAACATGTATTTTATCATGAGACTAGATGAGTTTAATTCCTTAACCAAAATGGATTAGTTGTCCATATCATTGGAGCTAATGCTGGATTGGGGACATATGTGAGGAGTCATCAATTGGGTACACATGTCTCAAAAAAGAGAACTCAAATGTACTAGCAATTGCATGGGATGCCAATGAATGAGTTCTTACCATGGTTGTATATTATGGCTTGACCTGCTATAGCGGGGGTCATAATATATGGGCTATGGATGCTACCTACTAAGGAAAAATGGTTCGACCACATTTGAATGTCGATAAAATAGTAGGAAATATGTGTTTAATTAAAGACCTTATATTAAATGCATGTACATATACTAATGTTTGAACAATTCCCATCTTATATCTAGGTTGAATAATGAACCCAAACATAAACCTTCGCTCTATTTTTGATAATAAGTTGATAGGGATTAGAAAGGAGCTTGAGAAGAGCAATCTAGATTATGTTTTGGATAATCCTAAACTAGTAAATCCTGATGTTGAGGATTCTATCCAATAGAAAGAGGCATATCTTAAGCATAAGAAGGGTGCTTTTGTAGTGTCACTCGTGATACTCGAAACCATGACCTTGAAGGTTAAGAAGCAGCATGAATATATGGACCTAAAATCTATGTTGATTCATCTTAGAGGAATTCTTGTGGGTATGAAATAAAATTGAATGAAACACTGAAATTCTTCTATACCTCTGGGAGACATGATGAGACCCTTGCCACTGAGTATTGCAAAGAATACTTTGGGTATTCGAAAAGGATGACTCATATAGGAATTGAAACAAATTCCGAGCTTGACATACAGACTATGATTGATAGTCTATCTGATAAACATTCACCCTTTGTGAAAGATTATCTCATGCCAAGGAAGACTAGAAAAACATTTGAGTTTATTAAAAGACTTTGAAGTTTTGAAGATGGACTAATGGCTAAAGGAACATTTACCTTGGCAAGTAGGACTTGCACCAAAGGTAACAGTTTAAAACCTATCAATAGGTAACTAAAAAATGTGATAATTAAAAAGGAGAAATCTGAAGGGATATGTTTATGTGCAGAAGGATTGAACATTGGAAAACGTGTTTACAAAGCTTAGTTTTCTGAATAAGTGAAGAAGAAGCTAAGTGAGGCATCTACTTCAAGTATGATCATAATAAAGAGTTTCTCTACAGTTCCTTATGAGTTTACATGGGTATTGGATACTAGTTATGGTACACATATCTGTACTTTAGTGCAAGGGTTGTGGAATAGTAAGAGGCTTACAAAGAGGGAAATAGGCATAAGAGTTTGAAATGGAGCACGCGTTACTACAACAACTGTAGAGACATATAACCTTCATTTTCCTCGTTGCCTTGTTTTATTTTTGAAAAATTGCTATTACATTCATGCTATTACTAAGAATATTATTTCTATTGCATGTTTAGAAATAAGGGATTTGAGATTTTATTTTCTAATAATAATTGTCAAATTCAGCATGATAATATTCTTTATGCTTGTGGAATGTGTTTGAATGGCATTTATGTTCTAGATATTAAAAATAAATTACTTAATATGATTATTGTTAAGAAATCAAAGTTAGATAATGAGAAATCTTCATACTTGTGGCATTGTTGTCTAAGTCATATAAATGAGACTCGCTTAACTAAGTTACACAAATGTGGTGACTTGGGCCCAATGAGTTCGGAATCCTATGGGGCATGCGAACCTTATTTAAAACAAAGATGAAAAAGAAAACTTTCAAAGGAAATGGTTAGTGTGCGACAGGTACTTGGGAAATAATACATTTTGATGTAAGTGGTCCAATTAATTTTAAGACACATGAAGGTTTTGTCTACTTCATAACTTTTATCGATGATTACTTATGGTATGGTTATTTGTCCCTTTTGAGCCACTAGTCTGAACATTTTGAGAAATTCAAAGAGTTTAGAACCGAAGTAGAGAACATAGCTTGGGAAATGTATCAAGACCCTTCGATCTGATCAAGGTGGTGAATACTTAAGTTAAGAGTTTTAGGATTATCTGAGGAATAATGGTATTTTATTCCAATGGACAGCTTCTTATACACCCCAACACAATGGAGTGTTAGAAAGGAGAAATAAAACCCAATGTGATATGGTTCAGTCCCAAATGAGCTAAGCAAAACTCAACAGATCCTTTGGGGTTATGTACTTAAAAGCACCATTTATATTCTAAATAAAGTTCCCTCGAAATCAGTTAATCAAACACCATACGAAATGTGGTATGGCAAGAAACCAGCTCTTCCTCACCTGAGAGTTTTTAAATGTCCTACTTATGTAAAGTGGACAAGTTCAGATAATATAGGTGTTAAGCCTAACATGTGTGTCCATTTGTAGGTTACCATAAGGAGACTCATACCTTTTACGATCCAAAGGATCAAAAGGTACTTGTTTCTAGGAATGCTCAATACCCCAAAAAGATGAACACATACATATGAAAGCTAGTGGGAGCAATCTTAAGCTGGGTGCTCAAGAAGACCAAATAGAGAGTCAATTGATTGATCCTAAACCTATTACACAAAAAAGTGTGAGCATAAAATAGCCTATTATAACACAAACATTGCATAGGTCAGGTCGGGCTCTAATTGAACCTGAATAATATAGCTATCTCATCATTGATGATAAACACATCTTTCTTATGGAAGATGACGAGCTTATGACTTATAAGGAGGTAATGGAAGTCTCAGAGTCTGACAAAAGGTTTACAACCATGAAGTTAGAGTTGGACACCATGTACAAAAATCAAGTTTGGAACTTGATCGATACTCCAAGTGGGATTAAGCCCATAGGATGCAAGTGGGTTTTCAAGAAGAAAAAGGACATGAATGGTAATGTAACAACCTATAAGGCAATGCTAGTCACAAAGGGTTATAGTAAAAAGGAAGTTATTGACTATGATGAAACCTTTTCAGTAGTAGTCATGCTAAAGTCTATCAGGATACTCATTGCCATTGATGTTCATTATAATTATGAGATATGATAGATGGATGTGAAAACCGCGTTCCTTAACTGGAATCTCAATCGGGATGTATACATGATACAACCTGAAGGTTTTATATCTAAGGATGGCTCAAAGGTGTTTAAATTACAAAGGTCCATTTATGGACTTAAGCAAGAATTAAGGAGTTGGAATATTGGGTTTGATGAGAAAATCCGAGAAATTGGTATTGTGCCAAACGCTAATGCGCCTTGTGAATATAAGAAGGTTAGTGGGAGTGCGATCGTTATCCTTTGTATCATATGTCGATGATATTTTATTGATAGGATACGATGTTTCTTTTTCTCAAATAGTGAAGTCATGGTTGTCAAAGAATTTCTCCATGAAAGACATTGGAGAAGCAGCTTTTATACTTGGTATAAAGATCTATCATGACAGATCTAGGAGTTTACTTGATGAAGGGATACACTGACATGAGTTTTCAATCTGATAGGGATGATTACAAGTCCCAATCAAGTTATGTGTTTATGTTAAATAGAGGGGCCGTTGATTGGAAAAGTTTCAAACAAGATACAACCGCTGAATCCGAGCATATAGTTTTTTTAAGCAGCTAAGCAAGCTTTTAGGCTTAAGGGATTTATTGGTGATCATGGCATAGTGTCTAGCAATATTAATCTAATAATGTTTTCTTATGATAATAATGGGTCTATTGCTTTGGCAAAGGAACCATTGTCTCGTAAAAAAAATGGGCACATGCTCAGAAAGCACCATCTCATTTAGGAGATAGTTGCTAGAAAAGGTATAAGCTTATAATACATTCTTACAGATTAGAATCTAGTAGATGGGCTAACAAAGCCATTGACTCAAGTTAAGCATGATCAGCATGTTAACAAGTAAGGTATGAAGCACAAGGGTAATTGGTTCTAGTGCAATTGGGAGTTTGTTAGACATGAAGTATGCCTTAGAGGCAATTAGGGCTATATGTCTTTATTAGTCACTAATTTACAAATAGTTTAGATTATTATTTATCAATAATAAGGCATCTTTGTTATATATCAATGATTGTTTCTAATTATTGATCTCGGTGGTATTATATATGTGCTATTACGTATGTGTGTGTGTGTGTGTGTATATATATATATTCATTGATATAATAAGACAAAGTCCATGACTATTTCATAGTGTAAATGTCCAAGGATATAGTGGGAGCTATGTGGAGTGAAAATTGCATACACGTTTTACTATGAAAAGTCTAAATATTCATAATCATAGTTTCATTTAGACTGGACATCAATAAAGCAGACAAACTAGCATGTGTAGGCTTACTCCTTGGATTGAATCCAAGCTACCGATCTCACGAGCTGAATGTGGTACCTTAAGTTAACAAATGCATGTATTCTAGTAATACATTGGAGACCACTATAAGAAAGACACTTGAAAATAACTATATCCATTTGTTAGTGTCATGTCTTATTGAAGTAGTAGTACAAGTATCTATTGAACCCAAGTTAACAGTACTTCACAATACTTAAAAAGTTTTAGAAATAAAAAACTTTCTACTATAGTGAAATTAATTGAGTGTTAAGTAAAATCTTAATTAAACAAGTTCACTTGAGGTTGTTTAAGGAAAAATAACTTAGTTTACTGAGTTTTAATTAAGTTATTGCTTAGAGTAAGAAAATCTGAGTGAGGCTGAGTATTACATAGTTTATATGATATAGACTCAGCAAAGCTAAGTAGATTTTATTTGTTAAAAGATGATTTATTTTGACACTTAGGAAATTTATATGAAACATGTACGTTTAACTTCGTCTGTGTGAGATGGAATATTCTATTTATGTTTTTTCAAGTAAAAAGGCATAAAAATTGAAAAGGATATTCAAGTGGTCCTCACAACCAAAAGGTATTAGTATGGAATGTTGGAGATTCCTCGCTAAAGTGAAAGACAAAAGGCATATTCTGACATGCACCATTTTCCAGTGTCTCCCCACTCCTCTACAACGTCAACAATTAGACAAATCAAAAGTCTCCACATTACATCTCTGCACTTCTCTATCAGAATGGAATTTTTTTGAAGAAAATGAGTTTTTGACGCATCAAGATTAACGAATTAATCTCGCGCTTCAACGTTCGAATTCTCTGTCTCTAAACATCTTGTAATTTTTTTCAACCGAACAAATTCAAAAGTTGTGAAGAGAAGAGAAATTGAAGATCAAGTTAGGATGAGAACTTTTCAATGGCTACTTCCAAGGCCTTCAAGTAAATAGAAGATAGAAGCACACGTTCAAACTTAGTAAATCACCTTGAATTTTTTAAGAGCAAAAATACTGTCAAGATATTCCCAACATTCAGAAATTCCAAATCAAGCATTTTAAGAAAACACTCATCCGTCAAATCACTTTTTAATAGAGAGAAACCATCATAGATTTAATATTGCAAAAGGATTCAACGATTTTATAAGTTGAAATCCTTAGTTTGCAAATTCATAAATCAAATCCGGGTGATAGTTTAGGAAGGATACCTAAACTGTGGTTGAGTGGTAGTTAGAAAGAAATGTACTTTTTGTAATAGTTTCTACCCATTGTAAAAGATTCTCCACCTGAGGAAGGAAAGAAACACTAGCGGATTAAAGCTTGGAAAGGAATCTGGGGACTTGAGGTAGGCTTAGGGCCAAACAAGGATAAAATCTTAGGTTGAAATTCTAACCTTTGTTGTTATCTTAAAGTGATCTTACCCATTCATCATTCTCTCTATTTTATAAGTTTTTCTTGAAAAACCAATCCAATCTAAGTAAAGTACTCAGCATAGATTGAAGATAAACTAATTCAATGAAGATGAGTAAGTTATAGTTTTTTGACCTGCACTAAGTATAAAATTACTCAGCACGCATCTAAAACTGGAACTTAGAAAAAATTTATAAAATCCTAAAAAGAACCAAGTAATTGCATTCACCCTCTCTGCTATGTTATTTAAGCTATCTCGGACCAATAAGTGGTATTGGAGCGAGTGTTCAGCTTTAAGACTCATCGCCTTTGAGTTAAAGATCCTTTGGCTTACAATAGCTTTTCTTCTGGCTCAAGGTAGACAACACACCTTAATGCAGGATTAGGCTTCCAATGTTTAATGGCCAACACTATAAATTTTGGAAAAAGTACATGAAAAATTTTATTCAGTCCCAAAGCAAGCAAGCTTAGCTAGCAATAGAGTTAGGCCCCCATATTCCCACAATTGTGTGAAATGAGGAGCGAGTTCCAACTGATCTAGAAGACTATGATGATGCTGACCTAAAGCTTCTCAAAGAGAATGTAGCAAATATTAATAACTTACATTGTGCACTAGTTCTTACAGAGTTTAACAGGGTCTTGGAATGCAAGATAACACAAGAAATATGGATAAGTCTAGATATCACCTATGAGGAGACTATCAAGGTCGAGGATTCCAAGATCAACCTCATGCTTAGAGAGGATGATAAATCCATGAATACTGGGTTCATTAATATCATTAATGAACTAAAGAGACTAGGCAAGGAGTTCATTAAAGAAGAAACAGTGAAGAAGATTCTCCGTATTCTCACTATTGAGTGGGATGCTGAGAAGAGCGTAATCGAGGAAGCTCATGACCTGAAGACCTATAGCTATGATGAGCTTATAGGAACCTTACTGATTTAGGAAATGTCCTTGAGGAAATATACTTATGACTTTAAAAGGAGTAAAGGTAAGGAGAAAGAGGGCAGAGCAATTATCCTGAAAGCTAACTCATTAAATGAATCCACCAACAGTGATTCAGATGAGCAGATGGTGCTTCTAACGAGGCAATTCAAGCACTTAATGATGAAGGATGGGAAATTCCCCAAGAAGAAATTTCCCAGTAAAATCAAGTCAGCTCAGCACTGTCATGGAGCTGAGAAAGGATTTAAGAAGGAGCATAACTAAGACATAACGTGTTTTAGTTATGGCGAGAAGGGTCATATCTAGTTGTTTTATCCTAAATCCAAAAAGGACAGATTCAAGAAGAGGTTTGCAAAGAAAAATGAGGCACTTGCTACCAACTAGAGTGATTCCAAAGATTTTTCATCATTTGATGAAGAAGTTACCGATTCTACTAACCTCTGCTTAATGGCGATAGAGATAGAAAGGGGCGAGAGCTCAACATTTGCTTCCAAAAGCAACTCATCTGCTCTTGACTTTGAAGTTGAAGACAACAAAAGGAAAAACCCACAAACTAAGGTACATTCTGAAATCCCTTTATCAATAGAAGAGTTCGCACATGTACTCTTTGATGTAATGTAGTTGATTAATAAATCTAGCAAAAACATAAAAGAGCTAATGAGGAGAAGTGAAGATTAGGAAGACACAATAGCTTCCTTATCTCTTGATATCCGCTTTTTTTAAGAAAAAGCTGAATATCATGAATGTCAAAACAACCAGCTCAATAAGTAATTAGATGAGTTGACTACTAAGATAACAACTTTAAAGGAGAAACAGGTTCCTCCTCTAACCAATAATCCATCTTCTAGTAACCAAACTCACAATTCTAAGAGGAAGAATTCCTTTAAAAGAAGAAAATGAGCTATCCAAAAGCAAAAGCGGTGTGTGGCTTTCATGGTAAAGATGGATATGCCATAGTGACATGTAGGCATAAAAATGGTTATTGTGATGAGTATGTCTTGTTTAACTTAAGAATAGCTAACAAGGGAGAATCTAGCTGAAAAGCATGGGTACCTAAGAAAATGTAACTAATTTGCAGGTGAGACTAAGATCCGTTGATGACACTAGAATTTGGTATTTGGATGGCGGATGCTCTAGGAATATGATGGGAAATGAAAGCCAGTTCATCTCATTAGAGCGTAAGAGAAATGGAACTCTCAGTTTCAAAGAAAACAAAAAAGGAAAGATTATTGGATGTGGCCCTGTAGGTGATTCTACTTCAATTGAAGAGGTTCTCTTGTCAAAGGACTTAAGTTTAACTTGCTAAGCATAGCCCAACTTTGTGATAAAGGTAGGAAGGTTATATTCAACTTCGCAGGTTGCTCAGTTATTAATTGTAAGATTGACTTAACTATACTTTTTTCTCCTAGAATTAATAATGTGTATATAATTGATTTATCCCTAGGCTCCACTAACATTTATCTTGTATCTAAGGAGGATAATTCGTGGCACTAACATATAAGGCTAGGTCATATAAATATGAACATTATGTCTAAATTATCCAAAAAATAATTATTTGTGGGTTTACTTAGTATCAGCTTTGAAAAAGATAGACTTTGCTCATCTTTCCAACTTGGTAAGCAAGTTAAGAAGTCATTTAAGTTTATAAACAACGTAGTAACTAAGAGACTGTTGGAGCTCCTCCACCTGGATCTTTTTGGTCCTGTTTAACCTATGAGCATGGGCGGAAAATGATTTTTATTGATGGTAGTGGATGACTTCATGAGATTCACTTGGGTAGTCTTGCTGAGTAGCAAAGATGAAACCTTTGAGTCTTTTGTCAAACTTAGTAATCATTTAAGGAACGAACTACAAACTAAAATTAGTAGAATCCAAAGTGATAATGGATGTGAATTTGAGAACTTTCATTTCGAAGAATTTTGTTTAGTGCATGGTATTGACCATAATTTTTCAGACCCTCATACTCATCAAAAAAGGGGGCTGTAGAAAGGAAGAATAACACCTTAGTTAAAATGGCTCGATCTATGCTGAGTGATAACAATCTACCAAAGTACTTCTGGGGAGAAGCTGTTAAAATAGTTTGTTATATCTTCAATCGGGTTTTACTTCACCCAATTCTTGAGAAGACACCCTATGAACTTTGTTGAGGACGTAAGACTAAGATTGGTCATCTTAGATCATTTGGCTATAGGTGATTCATTCTAAGCACCAAGGAGTAGCTAGGAGAGTTTGGTCTAAAGGCTGATGAAGGTATCTTTCTAGGTTACTTGACTAACAGCAGGGAATATGAAATATATGTAAAGAGGATTGACTTATTAGAGGAGTCTACACATGTAGATTTCTATGAAACTAACAATGCGGATATACGACCATCTGATGAAGAAAATAAACTAACAAGAAAATAAACTCAGCATGCCAAATAAACTTAGCATGCCACTCTCTATGGTTCCCAACCCAGCACGGGAACTTGAAGCTAAGGGAGTTAAAGCTGATGAAGATCTTTCAATAAACTTCAACGAAGCAGAATATCAACCACGACCTCAACAACCCAACACAGAGACTCTTATTGTATATCCAAGTCTTCCAAGAGAGATTAGGACTCATTGCAATCAGCTACTCGAAAGTAGTATTGATGATATTCTTAATCCTGTGATGATGCTAGGTTAGCTTAGTAGAATGATGAGACATTTAACTTTTATCTCATTAATTGAACCCAAGAAGTTCAAAGGTGCTGAAGGAGATGATTATTGGATAATCATGATGCAAGAGGAATTAGATCAGTTCAAATACATTGATGTTTGGGATCTAGTTCCTAAACCCAAAGGAAAATAAATCATAAAAAACAAATGGGTTTTCAAGAACAAGCTTGATGAAGATGGCATTGTTTTCAGAAACAATACCAGGCTTGTTGCTCAAAGCTACAATTAACAAGAAGACATAGATTATAATCAAACCTATGAACTTTTAGCTCGGCTTAAAGCATCATGATTCTTTGTGCTTTTGCATCTCATATGAATTTCAAATTATTTCAAATAGATGTTAAAAGTGCATTTCTGAATGGCTTTATCCAAGAGGAACTTTATGTTTGCCAACCTGCAGGCTTTGAAAATCTGAAGAATCCTGAGCATGTCTTCAAACTGAAGAAAGCGCTCTACGCATTGAAGTAGGCTCCAAGAGCTTAGTATGAGAGGCTGACCAATTTTCCTACCAACAAAGGCTATGAAAGAGGAAAAGGAGACACAACTCTAATTATCAAGGGAAACAAGGAAGATGTGTTGCTTATCCAAATCTATGTTGATGACATCATCTTTATATCAACCGATAAGAATCTTTCAAAGGAGTTTAGCAAGTAAATGAAGAGTGAATTTGAAATGTCAATGATGGGAGAGCTCAACTTTTTCCTTGGACTACAAATCAAGTAAAGATGAAATCTTCATCAATCAAGCAACATATGCCAAAGAAGTCATGAAGAAGTTTGATATGAAGCATTCAAAGCCAATGTTCACTCCCATGGCCACTAACACAATTTTGAGTAAGGATGAAGCTAGTAAGCTTGTAGATAGCAAGTTCTATTATTGGCTCACTCCTTTATTTAACTGCTAGGAGGTATGATATTCAATAATTTTTATGCTATTGCGCATGTTATCAAGCTGACCCCAAAGAATCTCATTTAGCAAATGTTAAGAGAATTCTATAATACTTGCAAGGTTCTATTGATGCAGGTTTGTGGTATCCCCATAGCACAGATTTCACTCCTTAAGGATTCACGGTTGCTGGCTATGGCAGAGAAAAGCTTAAAGAAAAAGCACCACAGCAGGATGTCATTTCCTTGGAGAGTGCCTGGTCTCATGGTATAGCAAGAAACAAACTTCGATTATGCTAAGTACAGTTGAAGCTGAGTAGATGGTGGCAAGAAGTTGCATAGCATAACTACTATGGATTAAGCAGCAACGGGAAGATTATGGTATAAAGTCAAAATGCCTTGAAGTTATCTGTGATAACGAGAGCGCAATTGACCTATCTAGGAATTCTATTCAACATTGCAGGATGAAGCATGTTAACATAACACATCACTTCACAAGGGATCATGTGCTAAGGGGAGATGTCCAACTAGAGTATGTTCCTTTAAAAGAATAGCGAGATGACATATTCACCAAACCATTAGCAAAGGAGCATTTCGATGTTCTCAAGAAGTTAATTGGAATGGCGAACCCCATATGAAGAAAAATTCAAGAAATTTGGCTAAGAGTTGAAAATCAAGTCACAACTCAATCGAACATGGTAACAAGTATTTAACACCATTTACATTTTAAAGTGATGCTGCGAGATTTAGTTTTGCGATTAAAAACTCAAAAGCTACTTTATCCAAATGACGCTTTGAATTGGAACCCCTCTAACTTCAAAACTCACCATTATATTATATCAGTTAAAAGCTTGTCAATCTCAGTGCTCATTTTTAATCTTGTCTTGTGTGAACACCACATATCTTCTACAAGTTTAAGAGCCTATATAAGCGACAACATGCTAGAGAGAGAAAGTTACGTGCAATTCTGAAATCTCAATCATTTTTGCTAAGAACCTTAATTTTTCTCAGATTCTCTTAATTGCAATGGTAAATACAAGGAAAACTCTCCAGCTTCAAGGTGTTTCGAAGAAGAATATATTTGTATATTGATGTTACTATAGAGAGGGTTATTTTTCCCCATGGAACCGTCTTCACAAAGATCAACTAGCTAGAGAATTAAGACTTTGGTGAAGTAGATTATGATGGGTTGCTAGAAAACAAGTTCTTGAACAAAGTCATCAAGTAATAGAACCTCGGTCAATTTTTGTTGTTGGAGGGCCCAACCATCAAGAGCTTGATCCAACATTTCTATGGAAACCTCTACTCTATTCAAAGGTTTAGTGATGTGCTAATGGTAGAGCTCAATAATGTCTCTCACCTGATCTGCACGAAGTTGGTGAGTAGTTTTCTCAATATGCCCTTGAAAGGGACTAGGCTGAGAAGAACTGGAGATGAAGAGCAAAGTTGCTATCCTAGAATGCTGGAAACTCCCTGTAGATGATGGATATGGAGAAATAGCGTATAAAGGATGAGCTAGGAGGCAAGAGCTTGCCATGAACTACTAGTGAAGATGATTTTTCCCAAGATTGGGTCTCTAAGTAGCTATACGTACTTTGAGAGGTGTGGAGTCTACCATATGGTAGAAGGTAAGCAACTTAATTGGCCGGTGTTGATACATCATCACCTGACCAAAGTTACTACCGTCTACCATTACAGTTACTTGATTACTACCCTCATGAAGGCCGTGAGGATGGACTTTTTGTCCTTTGTTGATGGACCAGGTGAAATTGTGGGTCTTGCTGAAGAGAACTTCGGATATGAGCCACTTCAACAAGCTGAAGAATAAGCAAATCCACACTCTCTACAACAAGGCTCAACACATCAAACATAAAAAGGTGAAGGTGGAACCAACTATGTTCCCTACAGATGTGCTTAAGGAAGATGATGATGCTTTTGTTGTGGATTTTGAAAACTCAAGCGAGGGAACTAGAGATGATGTTCCCTTATTAGCACAATTGGAGCAAATATCCATAGCTTCTGCTCCCTTATATCCAAAAGCAAAAGCTGGGGCTAAGAAGGTTAGAGCAAGCCCAGCAAAAGCAAAGGTAGGAGATACATCAGCTTAACCTTAGACCAATTAAAGGAATAAAATGAAACTCAAGACTCATGCTCAATAGCAAGCTGAGGCAAAACAAAGGGCCGAAGAAGAGGAGGATGCTAAAGAGCAAGGGGAAGGCTTGCACTAGAAGAAGCGTATACTTGAAGAGGCTGATGATGATGTGAGTTAGGGTAGTTCTAAGAAAAGTAAAGAGGACCCTAAAACCATCAATCATGGTGCTACTGCCCATGTGGAGAAAGTTATCTCCAAGGCTATAGGCACTCACCGTAAATGATTTTCCACTATGCGCTCAAAGAAGAATGTTCAAATAATGAGCAATGATGAGGATGATGATGATATGGAGGTCATTAATTAGGAAGAATCTGCTCTTCCTAGTTGAAGCATCCTAAGCCAGATTCCCACTCATCATATTGAGTTCCATCTTAGGTTGAGTTATTTGAGGCTGACCCATCCTTGGGTCTAATAGCCAACCCCTAAGTACTTGAAAATCCATCCCCCATTTCTTCTATAAATCATTCACCAAACTCTCTTGTAAATCCTAAACTACCTTCTTCTATCAATTCCCAAATTCCTCCTTCCAATGTAAATTTCCTTCCAAAATACCTTATATTGTAAATTCCCCAATATACACTCCTTCATCTCCATCTCATTCCTAAAAAATGACCACCCATTCTTCACCTCCTCTAAACACTCAAACTGCTCTCATTCCTTCTCTTGTAAAATCTAAACTAACTCCCACTTCTTCTCAAACTATACAAAACACATCTACACCTACCATTTCTTCAAAACCAACCTCTACCCTTTTAATCCCTCTTATTAAAGAAGTTCTTGAAGTTGAGAACTCCTCTCAACAAGGAAAAGCAAGTGAGAATGTTGATGCAAAACATGATGTGTGCCCTAGAGGCAATTACGGTGATATATCTTGATTAGTTATAATGTACTAACAATTTTCAGATTATTGTTATCAATAAGAAAGGAAACTTTGTTGTTTATTGATGATATTTAAATTATGTATCTCACTGGTATCATATATGTATACTATTATATATATGTTCATTGATAAGACAAAGTCCATGACTATTTCATAGCGTGAAAGTGCGAGGAAATAGTGGGAGCTATGTGGTGTGATAACTGCAGACACGTGTTACTATGAATGGTCTAAATATCCCTAGTCATAGTTTCATTAAGATTGGTCATGAATGAAATAGGTAGACTAACATGTGTAGGCTAACTGCTTGGATTAGATCAAAGTAGCTAATCTCCCGAGCTTAGGGTGGTACCTTGAGTTAACACATGAATGTATTTGGGTAATACATTAGAGACTGCTATAATACAAGCACTCAGAAATAACTATAATTATATCTAAGTGTTGGTGTCATGTCTTATTGTAGTAGCAATACAAGTATCCTCAAACTTGAGATAATGGTTGCCTTGTGTGGGAGTTTCTATACATTGTGTCATACTTATTCATAACCTAGTTATTAGGATGATACAGGTGATTACAGGTTAGTGATGGTCACTTGTTGGTAAGCTTAGTAGTCAAGATGGGATCCATTGCTCCTGATATTGTGATATAATGGGATTTGTAACTTAAGGCCTCTTGTTGAAGTAACCCACTCATAAACCTCTAATCAGAGTATAAGATTGATAGAATGGGTTTCTAGTCAATCTTGATACATTATGGAGAGTGGCTTTCTTTGTGAGTAAGTCTAATTCCAAGATAGCTACGACTATTACATGAGGTAACACTTAATCTGATCTTAATGAACTAGATAGTACTTAACCTGATGGAAAGAGTGTATTTTATTGGTTACTATTGTAGAACCAAATTAAGTCACAAGCACATGACGTTCCGAGTATCAGGGGATCATACACCTTTGCTAGAAAGCTCATTTGATCATTTAGAGTTATCGTGTTCCATAGCGGCTCTATACTTCGGGATCTTATGAGGTCACACACATTGGGTGTCTATCGGACTAAGTAAAGAACTTATATATTGGGTCTATGCCCAGAATATAAAGAAAGTCTGAATCGTTGGATAAATTATTAATTGGTTGGACCAAATAATAATTAAAGGTTTTAACGAAGAGTTTTTGGAAAAATTGAAAGGGCGAGCAAGGGTATTTTTCCTGTTGCGAGTGGGCCCCATGAATACGGGATGTTTACGGGTGGGGCCTGCACTGCCTTACAAGCAAAAATTGTCCGTGGGGTACTAGCATGCACTGGCACTGGTGGACTGCAGGCCCACCAGCTGCAGCTTGCAAGCCTAGATTGTGGGAGTAGGCAAACCCATTGTGGTAGCCGCACAGCCTTCTTACGTGGGGTGTGTGGGCGGGTTGACCCCCGTAGATTTGGAACTCCACGTGATAACCCGTGCATGGGATGGGAATATTCCCATCCCACATTGCTAATTGAGAGGAGCTTTTTGCTCCCCTCCCATGATAAATAGTGGTCCGCCCCCTCCTCCTTTATTCAATTCAGCTCAACCTCTCCTTCTGAGTTTTGACATATTTCTTCGCAAGCTTCTGTGAGATCCTCTATGAGTTTCTCCAATTTCGCAATAATTCTTTTAAAGGTTTATTCATATTTTGGAAAGAGCCTTCTTAGTTATATTTTTGGGTTGGTCTACGAGCGATCTTGCAGCTACTTGTTAACTAACAAGTTCTTCCTTTACGGGAAGCTTTAGCCGGTCGATATCCGTGTGGATTAAATCATAGAGGTTGTCCTATTTTGGAGGCTAGTGCTAATAGAGTGTTGTCCAATTGTTTTAAGGGAGCACCGCACCAAAGGAAAAGACACTCATCAACTTGAAATGTTCTTAACTTTGATGCTATGTTTCTTATATTAAGTTTTATAAACCTATAAGTATCTATAGAACATTTCAACTTAGATTATATCAATTATGGAATGCGTAAGAGTTCCATTAGGGTCAATTTTATGTTTTTGAAATTCCACTATGCAAGTTCGCATGCTTAATTACTGCTTTAATTAACAATTAGTTGCTAAGGCAAATTTTAAAGCCAATGAAGTAACCCCCTCCAGCAGAAAGCTAGTCCAAGAGGACTTGGCTGATTCAGCCATCTTGGCTTAGATCCGAGAGTTAGCTAGGAAGAAATTCCCAACTCTCCAAACTGATGCTAAGTTGAATGGAGAAGTAAGCCGCGTGCTACTAGCTCAAGAATTGACAGACTTGTCCTCCAAATCTAAGGTGAAGCTTCGTGATAAACACTCCAACATTCTCTTTGAATAGGTGTATTTCATAGAATTTGAGAAGATTTGTATGCAATCAAAAATCATCTTGTGAAGGAAAGCGCTAAAAGCCTGATGGACAAGATGGCTCTAATTCTTGATGCACTAATTGACTCTGCAACTCAGCTCCATTCAATTGTGAGCAGATGACATCCAACCAGTGCGGTTGCTGCAAGGTGGTAGCCCCGTGAGATGGGGCATGGGGTTTTCAAGAAAGAAGAAAAACCTTTGATTTGAAAATGGATTTCATGTTTAAAGACTCGAGACCCAAATCTCTAGCCTATGTCACAGAGTCACCACCCAGATCAGCCCTTCCTAGAAAATTTGGTGTAACTCAGATCTGTTTGCCTAATCCATACCATAGAACAGAGATTTGGGTTTGGATGAGTTACTTACTTTGTCATTATTTGAGTTAAATTACACTATGCTAGAAACCACATTTATAATATTCAAACTAAACTAGATGTTTTTGGTTTATGTTTTAGTTTATTGTACATGCATAAAGTAATAAATAAATTGCAGAAAGTAAACAGGTAGGAAATTAAACACGCATAATCTATGAGGGATTAATTACACTTTTGGGATGGGGGATTACAAAGTACACCGAAATCTAAGGGACACAATCGCCTAAAATATATCGATATCTAATGAATATTACATTTGATTTCAAAATGAAATGTGATACTGGAAGAAAATTAAATCCTTACATTCATCTAACCCTAGTCTACCTACATCCACAAAGGTTAGCACAAATATCGCACATCACACGTAGTTGCAAATATGTTTGTTTTGATCTTTTTCGAGACCTGAGTGGTCTACTCTAAAAACATCGAGAGGTTTAAAATTCTTCAACGTAAAAATCATTCATTTTATACACGTAAGTTATTTAATAATTTGATTAATGAAAATGTCACATGTGAATATTTGTCAGGTCGGTTATCCAAGAACTTCGGCTCCTTTCGTTAGGGTTCTTAACACACTTCACAATAATATTAACGAAAATAAATCTAAGTCCACATAAAAAAATAAAATAGCATTATTGAACCAGTTCTAAAAGGGAAATCATTAAAGTTGGTAAAATAATATTCCGGTGAAGGGGAACCAACTTCAATTGTTCAAACACCTTTTAGATCGATTTTGAGTTCGTAAAATCTTCAAATATACATCTTATATTACTAAAAGGCTCACATTTTAAGTCTAAATAGTCACCACTGACCCTCCTGAACATAAAATGATGTTTGAAAATTTTCCGAACATTCTGCCTGGAACGCAATGCCGTTAACAACAATGCTGATGTCGTTAATGATATTACAATGTCGTTAACGACATTACATTGACAAAACAGACAATTTTTTACATTTTTCATTTCACATCTCAAGCATATATACCAAGTATGAACAAGTTGAGCACGATTTAAGGAACTCAAAGGCTTACCCCGTAGCCATGAATCCATTTCACTAGGTCTACAAAAATCCCCAGAAAGTCCTCATTTCTTTGGTTCGGTTTATGATTTTGTTGGTGAAAATGGTTCAAATGAAGAGTAGGAGCTACTCTTGGGGGAAAATCCTAGAATATTAGTCTCAATATGAAGAAGAAAGGAAGTAGTGTCCTTCTTCAAACTTAAACTTTGAAATGAAAATGCAAGTATAACTACTCAAACTAACAATAAAAGAAAACTAAACCTCAAGATTTCTTAAAAGAACACTCAAGAACACCAAAGGCCCCAAGTTCATACCCCTTTTTATGAACTTAAATTCCCTAAACCGAAACTTTAAGTTGTTGAATACTTAAAGTCTAAACTTAGTACAAAAACTGAGTGAATTGGGATAAACCAAAGCAAAATGGGTTGGGCTAAGCTCATGTCATTAACTACATGGGGTGATGTCGTTAACGACATTGCCAATTAACAACATCGCATAGCCATATTTAAAAAAGCCTAACTTTTCCTCTGAAAATAGCCACCTTTCTCCCATGTTTCTCAAATTTCTTCTCCAAATTCTTGTGCAAGATGTTGTGCAAGATCAAGTCTCACAACTCGAAGATCGTTGCTTCCTTATCTCTCAATCCCCATCCTCGAACTCAAGGCTTCAAGTTGTGCCCCGTGATGAAGGTGTACTGTTTCAAGAGGGGAGACACTTTTGTCGGGTTTTTGGATAACTCCCTAATCTATACTTTGTGCTCGAGGCTTGAAGAACATGCCTCAGTGGTCCAGGAACCTGAAACTCCCCCAAATTCGAGTTTTTTTTCCAATTTTTAGTTTGAAACCTAGGTTTTTAATTTCATGAAAAATGATTGTTTTCTACGAAATTGATGTATGATTAGGCTTATTTTGTTGAATATAGATAGTTTAGGATGATTTGGAACTGAAATGTGGGGGATTTTATTGTGAAAATTTGAAATTTTTGGGAAAAAGTTTCTATTACTATAATGTTATTAACAACATTGCTCATGCCATTAACTGCAATGTTAATGTCGTTAATGATGTGATAGAAGCAGAATAGTTTTTGCTTCTCCAAAAACCGCTCCCAAGTATGAATTTAACAAAGTTTAAGGTTTTTAAAGACTCATAGGTTGAAAATTTGTATAAAATGCGTGGTTATGATGAAAAAGGATAAAGAATCATGCGTCAGCTTTGTGATTGATCTTGTTATTTTACCCACTTATTTTTATAGCCGCAAACTTATACGAACTTTTCCGGCATAGGGGCAATTGGGAGATGGTGGAACCCCACAATTGGGGACTTGGAGCTCCGAGATGTTATTGATGTCACGGGCTTTGGTGAGCTAGCACGGATCATGTTGGCGCATATACCACACCTGTCTCATCCAGCTTTTACCACCTTGGTCGAGCGGTGGTTCAAGATGACCCATACTTTCCACCTACCAGTGGGGTAGTTGACTATCATGCCATCGAACGTTGTGGCTAGGATTGGGCTGGCATGGCATGGGGGGCCATCCACTTCAACGTTTTTATGGATTGCTTTTCTACTTCGTGCCAGGTCATCAACCTAGTGCTTGAGCTGTTTAGCGTAATGCCCCGGGCGGGCAAGCTCTACTATAAGGAGTTGTATAGTTATTGGTGCTTGATGGATGTGGTTCCCGAGGATCAGTGGGCTCAGTGCGTCCGCTCCTTCATCATTTTCCTACTCACGATCTTGTTCTTCCCTGTGGCTTCGGCCAAGATTAATTATGGGTTGATCTCAACCGTCGAGGACATTACGGTGATCCTTGTGTAGAATTGGCCTCGGGTCATTCTAGGCCAGCTGTACTATAGCCTAGACTATGCGGTGAGGGCACACGATAAGGCCCTCAAGCTGATTCACATTCTCCCCCTGGTAATTTATTTAGATCCTTCACCTTTATTCATTCACGATTTTTGCTACTTTGTTTGACTTTTTCTTCTTTTTGCATGTCTTGGCCTTTGAACTCCACATCCTCCCTCACCTAGTCTTTAAGATCGATATGGTCCCTATAGAGCACTTCCTGGCCATCTAGTGCTGGTGAATCGATAGACTCCTTAAGTGGCGAACCACGTATCGAGAGTGCATCCACCATTTGATGATCGAGCAAGTACCCATCCCTTTCTTTACCAAGGGACTTTATTATTTCATTTCTTTACGATTTATCACTAACCCTGTGGTAAAATGCCTCTTTTGTTGTTGCAAGTTACTTTCGACCTGTGGATTGACGTGCTAAATCGGGAGGCGATGGTAGCCACGAGGATAGCTATAGATGACCATAGGTTGGTGCTGGAGTGTCATCATTCCCTAGGGTGGTACTTTGGGGAGAGGATCCTGGGCTGGAGGACCACGGTGATGGACTGACGACCAATTCTTCCTCATCCTCCTACTGTGGTGTTCTGGCCTAACTTGAAGATCACTTCAGTAGAGGATCAAACCACCTTCCTAGATGAGAACAGTGAGAAGGCTCTTTCCATTAGTATAGACTATCTAGCGCACATGCAGCTGCTTCTACCTCCTTACCCTCGCATTTCGCTTGATGATACAAAGGATTGGCATCATCGATAGGTGATCAAGATGGCGGGAAGAGCGCTTTCAGATGACGAGGATGAGGAGGTAAACTTTGGTAAAGCTGAAAGAGATGACGATCTAGATGGTGGTTCGAGCCACGGACGCGGTGTGGATAACGGAGGCCATGGTGGTGATGATGCCGGTAGTGGGGGTTACGATGGCTGTGGCGTTAGTAGCGGGGGCTGCGGCGGTGATGGTGTGGGCTCCTTTAGGGTATGACTCACCTCTTAACTTGATTTTTTTAAGTTTTGGTTAAGCTTGCTAAGTGCTTACTTTTCTCGAAATAGACTCATGCGGGTAAGCGGGCCCAAGCGAACCGGGCTGATTAATAGGATCACACTTATTATGTGCTCGGGTTTGTGGAGGATCACCTTACCACTCCTTTATAAACAGCTTTCTCCCTGATGGTAAGGGTGGGGGAGTGCCAGACCTACATGTTGCCCCCGAGCTTGTACACCTTGTCCTTCGCTCCACAAGACACCACTCATGTGAGTTTTCTGTTTATTCCTTTCGAAGCTTCCTTCATATGCTCATGGTTCCCAACTTGACTTTCATTTCATCATGACAGGTTCCTCGGGCTGATGCAGAGACACTTGCCCACCACTACCTATCTGCTTGTAACTTGATTATCACGTAGAACGGAGCAACTAAGGTATGCCTGCTCAATCTTTGTAAACACAATGTCATGATATTTATGTATGCATGCTGGGTATATTAGATGATGTGTATGCTTCTTTGTCAGATGTTGACATTTTTTCATGGGTGTTTATGTTATGATGCATGCTTTCCATTACAGGCCTTGATTTCTTTGGAGCACCAAAATTATTTGCTATCTCAAACTATGGTCTAGGATCTCGAGGGTCATGTGAGGACTTAGGATCTACGGATTGAGGACATGGAGAGGCAGCATGCTTAGGCTTAGAGGCCCATGTGCTCGACTACATCTAGTGGGAGCCAGTCCAAGACGCATAGAGGGACTCCATCCTGCTATAGTATGCACCGGGGCGGATCTTGTAGCTAGGATGTGGAGACGAACACCCGTATGGGAGGCATAGAGGATGATGATGATGATGATGATGATGAGGGCTCGTCATCTATTTAGATTTCCCTTTTCTTCTTTTTGGATTTATTTAGGAACAAATTCGCAGTTGTTGGTGTTGCTGACGCCTTTCTTGAATGATTATTTTAGTTGAATTTTCTTGCTCCAATTCAATTGCGATATTTGATTTTCTTGATATGGTGATTTCTGCACTTAAAAAATACCGGTAAGTTCCCCTGGTTTAGAAACAATCCCGTGAACTGAATGTTTGCCTAAATGGTGTCTCCAATCACACACTAAACTGTCATATAGTTAACACCATGGGAAAATCTAGTCTTCAAATAGATATAGATAATTTGTTGGAGAAACTATATCATTAACAACATTGCAATATCATTAACGGCATCACAATATCATTAACGATAATGCTTATATTGTTAACAACGTCTCCAAGACGTTAATGATATTGACTTCCAATTTTCAAATTTTCTTTCTTCTTTGCTTTTCTTCAAATGGTGACCCACAACCAACAACTTCAGGCTTTCCTACGCATACTGAAGAATCCAGACTAGAAGAAACTTGAGAGGTTTGGCTTATGGGGGCTCTGATATCTTGCATTCTACCCCGTAAATATGACTTAAGTTAGGACCATGCTTTCATTTTGGGACTTGACACCCATGTCTTTGGATTTTCTCTCCAAGAGCTATGCCCGATGATTGAGGAGTACCATGCCATCCTCGAGATCCCGTACCCTCAGGCTTTTCCCTTAGCGGTCCCATCTTACTACTTTGGTGTTGAAGATACTCTCCGGGGTTTATGGAATTTGAATTCCATGATGCCTTTCCTTGCTTATCCACCATCTCTTGGAGGGTTTCACATTGATATTGTGTTGGAGTGGTGTGTCAGCGCTCTGATGGCTCATATCACTTGGCCTTTAATGGTGGTGTGAGTAGACGACACGGAGCAATGGGCCGAGAGCACACGGGATGAGAGGTGCGGTCCACCGAGGTTTTTATGTAAAAAGCATCGGGTTGTGTAACCTGGGAAAAGGTTGGAAGAGAGAGCAAAAACATTTTTAGATTGGTTCAAACCCGAATCCACCATCTCTTAGTGTGGAGTCGCCACCTGGATTAGCTCGTTCCAGGAAATAGAGCCTTATGAGGCTTAACGTCTGGGGATGGCCCACTAAGACACAGAGATTTGGGTTTGGGATAAGTTTCTTATTTCTTATGTGATCACATTATATTACATCTATAGAAAATCGTATTTTCTTAGTTATGCATATTCGCACTTAGGTCACTTTCGAGTTTGTATGAATGATTCACATATAGATAAATAATAAATCCATCCACAAAGTAGTAAGTAAATGTGAAAAGTAAATGCAGAAAAGTAAGGATTACAAAAAATTACAAAAATAAGGGGATGCAACCGCCCACTAACCTATTAATTACATTTTCCGTAAAAATATATGCAATACTTGAAGCAAAATAAATCCTAGGCATACATCTAACCTACATCTACAAGGGTTATCACATATGTTCGATTTGATTTTAGCGAGGCCTGTGTGGTCTAATTTAAACATCGATGGTTTAAAGTTGTTGTTTTAAATAAAAATAGTTCATTTTTATTTACACGTATGTTGATAAATTTTATTAGTGAAAATGATCGCATGCACAAGGTGAGGTCTGTTATCCGGGTATATATTTTATTCCCTTCATGGGGGTATTATAACATAAAAATTAAAAAGAAATAAAAGATGAAGGAGAAGGTTACAACATTTACAATAATAAGGAACAAAAATTCCTAGGTCCACAAATAAAAATTAGAAATAGATGAAGTAGACGATGAGCGCAGAATTCGCAGTGCTAGGAACTTAGAGGCTTACCCTTTCGGCGTAAACCAACTTTGGCGTATCCGTTCGATCCCCAGGAGTCCTCGTTTGTTTTTGTAGTTATTGTGGTTTAAAGTGGAAAAATAAGTGTATTTATCCAAAAAGATAACAAGACTCAGGTTCTGAATTTGTTTTAGACCCGTGAATATCTAAGGATATTTTCAAGAAAAATAGATGAAGAAGTTTGGGATCCAAAGGTGTTTTGGATCCAAGAAAATATTAGAAGAAAAGAAAATATTTTTGTTGTAGTGTTTTTTAATGTTTTTCGAGCTCCCTTTAATCCAAAAATGTTCAACTATTTATAGAAAAATCCTGAAAAATACAAAAAAGGTAAAAAAGTTTAGCGAGCTCGCCAACCTCTTTGGCAAGGCCAGCCTCGCCACTCACTGGCGAGCCTCTGGCGAAGCTCGCCATTTTGGCGAGGCTTGCCTTGACGAATATCAGCGAGGCAGGCTTTGGACCTGGTTTTTTGTGGTGTTTTCGAATTTTTTGTGTATTTTTATAATTTTAATTAATTTCTAAATTAAAGGAGAAAAAAAATTAGAAAAATCATTTTAAATTCAGAGACAAGGAAGATTCCCATTTGAAAATCATCGGACAGTCGAATGTCGTGTGATTCAAGGATAAAAATCCTGAAAAGCCATCATCATTGAACGCGTGAGCTGGTACAAAATCTTGTGCTCACAGGTGGCTTTGCTCTTGATTTCAGAGTTCATTTGTGGAGTTGGTCCTGTTGCCCCATTCTAGCTATTGTCAATTATCGATTCCCTTTTTTAGGGGAATTCTCCATTTGTATAGGCATTGGCAGAGAACCTCATCATTATGGATGCAGCTACCTCGCACCTCGACGTGGTTGGTAACCACTTCACTCTTGTTGAGGTAAACCCAAACTGAAGTTAATTAAGCCTCCTCAATTTTGCAATATTGATAGAGTTTATTTCAGGTTTGGCTATTGGAGAAGCTTTTCTTGATCAATGATCCATGGGGGAATCCTTTTGATTATTGACCTGTTACTTATAACAAGAAAGGGTTGACCACTGAGGGACATTCCCGGATGACTGAGCATAATTGGATCTTGATTTTGGGCAAGCTTTCTAATGGCAGGATTCTTTGGCTTTGCCCGTGGTGGGTGATTACTCATGTTACGGTCTTGATGCATGAGGATGGGATCCTCTTAATGGGCTTATATCTTTCCAGTTTCTACTTACCCAGCCGCATATCCAGGTAGTACAGGAGGTGCCAAAGGATACCATGTAGTATTTGCTCTTCTAGGGTTTTTGAGTGGCATCATTCTTGGCCGAATAGATTACACGTTCTGTGGGTACATCACACTCAGTTTGCTCACCTTGATTATGGGGTAGTTAAGATTATGATAAGTGTATAGTTACACTTATTATCTTGATAATTTTACTCATAAAATGATGTGGTTTAGAGTCATTTTATACCTCATATAAAAGATTTCACGTGGTATGTAGTTGTTTTTTATGCAAGTGCAGAAACTAGGTGAATCTTGGGAGTGAAATGATCAAAGATGGAATTCTATGAAAAAAGAATGAAAAAGGTACAAAAAGATGCATGAAATGCAAGGAATTGGCTTAGGATTGAAGTTGTCAAAGATCGGTAAAGTTGCAAAGAAGGATCATGAAGAAAAGCAAAAGTCACGACCATGTCACTATCATGATTCCTACTCGCGATTGGCCAAATCACGTTCATGACTATCTATCACGATCGTGACTTATCATTCTTCACAAACAGTCTGTTACCAACTAACATTAATGATTGTGACATGTATGTCACGCTCACGAATAATGATGGGTTTTTTCAACTCTTCTGAACTTCCAACTGCTGGATAAGAATGATCAACCGCCATCAATCTCTATCAACTGTCAGGTGAAGAGACACCTTTTGGAGATAATGCAACAATGAAAAGGTGCCTATCCATTGAAGATAAGGAAGCAATCTTGCATCCAATCATATTGAAGATGATGCAACCCTTCACTAATGGATATAACTATTCATTTTAATAAACGCAACCTTTCACACTCCATAAATAGAGGTTCAAATCAACCATTTTTTGTAAGCAGATGGTGTGAGATGACATGTATGGCATGATACATGATAGATAGAGAGTAAAAGTTATATAGATTTCACTAAGTTCAAAGTGTTAGAGAGAAAAATGCATAAGTGATTCGATTTTTGTTTCAATCACTAGATTTCTCCACAATTTCGACCGATTGTTGTATGAGTGTAATTGAAAAGCACTTATCAATAAAAGTTTCTATTCTTCAACATTCATTTGTTCAATATTCTCAAGGAATAGCATCCTAATAGAGGTTCTGTACAAGTCGAGATAGAATTCAAAGTAGACGTAGGAATTTTGGGAATTGATGACTCCCATTAAAGAGTGGATATGGTTTGATCAACTTTTGCTTTCACATGCATACCTTACAACTATACTTTGTTTTCTACCTATGCTTTCTAATTCGAAGTTTATGATATGTCTGTGTCATAACGAGTATTTCATCTTATGTCACTTATATTAATGACGTTATATGCTTTCAAGTTGACTTTAAGAGTAGTTTTGGGGTTAACAAGATTGTGTATAATCACTAGATTTGTGATTATAATGCTGTTTAGTGAGCTAACATTTTTGGAGTGGTAACTTGCTAAATATGGCTATGTGAGAGAGACCCGTACTAAGCATAGTATTATTGTTGTCTAGGTTTTTATAAGTGTCATAATTAGTTTACCCTAGATTTAGAAAAGTCATTTCATGTGTTGCTCTGCGGTGAATTATAGGATATTTGGGCATCTAGAATTGAGTTTGTTGAAGTTATCTAGTGCATAAAACATTCTTGATTATTTTGCATATTTTACTCCACTATACTTGTTCTTAGGGAATATCTGTATGCTTTTCATCTTCTTTAATCTGTTCATGCATCTATCCATTCATCAGTCTACCATTCAAAACCTTCAACTTATTTAATTTTCTTTTGTTCCGTAACTCTAGTTGATCCTTAGAACCGAATTCCTTCCCTGTGGGATCGATATCTTTTAAAACTACATCACAACTGTATACTTGCAGTCATCATCATTTTTCTATTTGATAAGCGGTGCTAACAACACCTGTTCATATTTAGAACTTTTATATTATCAATAAAAAAGTGGTGAACAAATTTTTGGCGCCATTACCGGGGCAGGCAAGTGCGTTCTAGAGATCAATTTACCAGAGAACGGGCAATTATATTTATGTATCAATTATATTTATTTATTTTTATTTTATTTTTGTACGTGTTTTTAAGTAGTGTCATTTTAAAATAAAAGAAAAGTGAAAAGTTTTTGGATTCTAACATTTCACGCTTGAGACCTGTTTCGTGCTCGTGAATGGAGTTGTCAAAACATTCTGTTTCTATTTAAGTGAAAGTCACGATCGCGACGATCCTTCGCGATTGCGATATGCACGATTTCACAGTAGTTATTGTTGTAACATCTCTTTTTCTAACGGTTATATTAGATATTTATCCATTGAAAAAGCAACATACTTAATTTCCTATATATATATATAACTATTTTCCTAGTTGATTTTCACAAATCAATCACTCTTTTTCACAACTTCAATCTCTTGCAAAGCAAATTTTCTCTATTTTTCCCAAAATCAAAACACAAATCTTTCTTTTAAATTATTGAATTAAATTTCAATGGCTCCAAAGAAATTTGTAGAAACCAAGGGAAAGAATAAATTGGTCAATCAACAAACCAAGTATGGATGCCCTTTTTCGATTTATGGTGAAGAAGAAGTTGAGAGATACATGAGGATTAAGAACTTTGATTTCCATGGTACGCTCTTCTATGATCCTACTTTTGCAATTGATGCTGGAATACATGCGAAAGTACAGGAATACTTTTCGCTATTTGGGTTGGAAAGCTTTGTGAACATACATTTCATGTTTAACAAGGAATGGGTCCTTGAGTTTTTGGTTATTGTTGAGGAGGATGGGAATTCTTTAAAAAGGAAATTTAAGAATGAAGGGGATGAGTATAAGTTTAATTTAATCGATTTGGTTAAGTGGTATGGTTTTAGAGAATCCTATGAAGAGGATGAAAAGGAAGATGACTATGATCTAGCGAGTGTATGGACTAAGATAACGAGATTGGATCAATACGATGTCAAAAACTCATCCAACAAGAACATTCGAAGTAACTACCTTCCTTACCTTCACAAGTTTATCTCTCAAAGTCTTTTCTTCTGAAACGAGACTACTAAAGTGTCGATGAAAGATTTGGTTGTATTGGAGTGCGCCGTTTCGCAATTAAGGCCAAAGTTTCCCATTTACAAGTTGGAATCCATCACTAGTCTTACTATACATAAAAAAGGCTAGAGTTAGAGGTGCGAATATAATTTACGGAATTATTTTGGGAGCGAAGAACCAACCGCCATACCAATATAGTCCTAGAGATAAGTTCAACTTTATGGGAGGAGTTTACATGAAGAGAGAGGGATTAATTAATGAAGAGTAAGGGAAATTTTCATTTTTACCGTAAGGAGTAAGGGTTAGGAAGTTAAGACCAATAGAAGAATCTACTTCTCAAGGGAACCAATCCAATGAAGGAACTAAAGAAGTTCAAATCGGAAGTAGTGAAGTGAGATAATCCTCTGGGAGTACACATGCTAGTGAAGATACTTGGAGAGGGAAGTTCGTGAATGATGTCAATCAAGCATGCCTTGATATAGCTTCCATACAACAAGATGTTCATCAACTCACAAAATACAACATTTCTTTCAACCGAAAGTTGAGTTCGTACTTCAGGAAGCAGAATATGGATATCTCACCAAGTCCTCCAGATTCAAGTTCGGAAGAATGAAAATAATCGGGTTCAAATTTCTTTTTCTTTTTCTTTTTATTTTATTTTATTTTCATTTGTTTATATGTGTTTAGTTTCATTTTTTTTCATTTCTAGTTAAGTCTCTTACAATGAGGACATTGTGTTCTCTAGTGTGGGTGGGCATCCAAAAAAATCAAATAAAATTAAAAAAATTGAAGAATGAAAAATTTTCTTGATTTTGTGTTGTTTATACCTTATCCATACCTATATTGTACTAAAATATGTTCTAAGGTTATTGTGAGTGTTAGCTATTGCAAGTTCGATGTTGGTGCAAATTTCGAACAAAAATTTTTTGTTTCGAGTATGAGAGCATGTTGAGAGTGTGAGTGCTTTAATAGATTGGCACAAAATTTAGCATTTGGCAAGGATGAGTGGTGAGTAACATTCAATAGCAATATTTCAAGTAAGTTTCGATATATATTTCAATGCAACATGAATTAGTATAAGTTATATAGTTTTAGTTTAATGCTACGGATAAGTTTTGAGTGGAGGAATATCTAGTAGTGTTCTTACTATGAGTTTTATATACTATTCTCGAATACTACCTATAAGTATTGAGTGTGTCTAAAGTGTAGGGAACTATAGCCATAATACTTTGAAAGTGATCAATAAAGGATGAGGGTATTGAGAGAAAATCAAAAGAAAGAGAGGATAACCAATGAGTTATGCAAGAGGTGAGGAATGGTACGAAGCAAAAACTGCAACCATTCAATGAGTGAAAAAAAAGTAGCATAGCATGAAAAATGGGGTACAAATCTGTACTTAAAAAACATATGCTTTAAAAAAGAGAGAAAGTGGTATGGAGCATAAAATGCAACCACTAAAAAAAGGGGAGAGTGGCATGGAGCATAAAATGCAACCACTAAGAGTGTTTTTAGCATCCTAGGTTACCTAAAAATGTATTGAGATCAAACTTTCCAAAGTGTGCTCCTTTTGTCCTTTATACTTCATACTTCAGAGAATGTAATATTTGAGTAAGCATATAAAACTTATATGAAGATGTAATTCGGTTGGCCCTCCATTAAAAGCAAAGGTATGCAACTAGACTATATATATTGCACATTACTAATTTATGGGAAATTTTGAAGACTGTACTTGAATCTAATACAACGTGGAATATGGAACTCACTACAATAGTCTTTTGCTAAATGAGGTACAAACTTGAATTACTATTTTATACACTTCTGTTGTGTTCACCTTGAGGACAAGGCAAAAGTTAAGTGTGGGGGTATGATAAGTGTATAATAAAACTTATTATCTTAATATTTTTACTCATAAAATGATGTGGTTTAGAGTCATTTTATACTTCATATAAAAGATTTCACATGGTATGTAGTTGTTTTTGATGCAAGTGCAGAAACTAAGTGAATCTTGTGAGTGAAATGATCAAAGATGGAATTCTATGCAAAAAGAATGAAAAAGGTACAAAAAGATGCATGGAATGCAAGGAATTAGCTTAGGATCGAAGTTGTCAAAGATTGGTAAAGTAGCAAAGAAGAATCATGAAAAAAAGCATAAGTCATGACCATGTCACGATCGTGATTCCTACGACTGGCCAAATCATGTTCATGAATATCTATCATGATCGCGACTTATCATTCTTCACAAATAATCAGTTACCAACTTGCATTCACGATCACGACTTGTATTCTACGCTCGCGAATCATGATGGGTTTGATTAACTCTTCTCAACTTCCAACCGCAGAATAAGAATGATCAACCGCCATCAATTGCCATCAACTATCAGGTGAAGAGACACCTCTTGGAGACAAAGCAACCACAAAAAGGTGCCTATCTATTGAAGATAAGGATGAAACCTTGCATCTAATCATATTGAAGATGATGCAACCCTTCACCAATGGACATGACTATTCGTTTGGATAAACGCAACCTTTCACACTCTATAAATAGAGGTTCAAATCAACCATTTCATGCAAGCAGATGGTGTGAGATGACATGTATGGCATGACACATGATAGATAGAGATTAAAAGTTATATAGATTTTAGCTAAGTTCAAAGTGTTAGAGAGAAAAATGTATAAGTGGTTCGATTCTTATTTCAATCACTAGATTTCTCCACAATTTCGAGCGATTGTTATATTAGTGTAATTTCAAAGCACTTATCAATAAAGGTTTCTGTTCTTTAACATTCATTTGTTTAATATTAGCAAAGAATAGCATCCTAACAGAGGTTCTGTACGAGTTTAGATCGAATTCAAAGTAGAAGCAGGAATTGCAGGAATTGATGACTCCCATTAAAAAGTGGATACGGTTTGATCAACTTTTTCTTTCTCTTGCATACCTTACAACTTTACTTTTTTTTTCTACTTATACTTTCTAATTCAAAGTTTATGGTATGTCTATGTGTCATGATGAGTATTTTGTCTTACGTCACTTATATTAATGAAGTTATATGCTTTCATGTTGATTTTATGAGTAGTTTCAAGGTTAACAAGATTCTGTATAATCACTAGAACTATGATTATAATGCTGTTTAGTGAGCCAACATTTTTGGAGTGGTAACTTGCTAAATATGGCTATATGAGAGCGACCCATACTAAGCATAGTATTATTCTTGTTATGTTTTTATAAGTGTCATAATTCGTTTACCCTAGATTTAGAAAAGTCATTTCATGTGTTACTCTAAGGTGAATTATAGGATATTTGGGCATCTAGAACCGAGTTTGTTGAAGTTATCTAGTGCATAAAACATTCTTGATTATTTTGCATATTTTAATCCACTATACTTGTTCTTAGGGAATATCTATATGCTTTTCATCTTCTTTAATCTGTTCATGCATCTATCCATTCATCAGTCTACCATTCAAAACCTTCAACTTATTTTATTTTCTTTTGTTCAGTAACTCTAGTTGATCCTTATAACCGAATTCCTTCCCGGTGGGATCGATATCTTTTAAAACTACATCGTAACTGTATACTTGCAGTTATCATCATTTTTCTATTTTATAAGCTGTAGTAACAACACCTATTTGTATTTAAAACTTTTATATTATCAGTAAAAAAGTGGCAAACAGACTACCGAGATTAACATAATCTACTGCGTATGGCTTGGAGCCATTAGGTCATTGACAGATCTCGATTGGTACTCTTAGGTGATGCGTGAGTGGTTGAGGGTGGAAGATGGGCTGAGCCCTTATAACTATAGGTGGAGCCAACCTTATGACTTGTCAAGAATGATGTTTCTTTTTTATTAAAAAAGAAAACTAATCGACTTTTGCTCAGAATATACCAATGTGGTGCGATTCTATCAGATTTATTTGTCTTTTCATTTCCTAAGTACAAACTATTGAACTAATTGAAATTATGAGTATGGGATATTGTACCAGTGATCGAAATATTTTGACTATACTAGTTCTGATAGGCTTAAATTCGATAACGATGCCAAAAAGCTTGTTCCCCATTTTTCTACTGATAAGAAAAAAGTTCAAAATACGAACAGGTGTTGTCAATACCGCTTATCAAATAGAAAAATGGTGACCACTTCAAGTATACAATTTCGATGTAGTTTTAAAAGATATCGATCCCACATGGAAGGAATTCGGTTCTAAAGACCAACTAGAGTTACAGAACAAACAAAAGTAGATAATTTGATTGGAGGGTTTGGATGATAGACGGATGAATAGATAGATGCATGAACAGACTAGAGAAAATGTAAACTATATAGATATTTCCTAAGAACATGTTTAGTAGAGGAAAACATGCAAAATCATCAAGATTATTTCGTACACTAAATAACTTCAACAAATACGGTTCTAGACCCCCTAGTATTCAATAATAAATCGAAGAGCAACACATGATATTTCTTTTCTAAATCTAGGGTAAATGAATTGTGACACTTATAAGAACCTGGATGATAATATTACTATACTTAGTATGGGTCTCTCTCACTTAGACATATTTAGCAAGTTACCATTCCAAAAAGGTTGGCTCACTAAATAGCGTTATAATCACAGATCCAGTGATTATACACAATCTTGTTAACCCCGAAATCACTCTTAAAGTTAACTCGAAAGCATATAACTTGATTAATATAAATGATGCAATACGAAATCTTGTTATGACACATAGACATATCATAAATTTTGAAATAGAAAGTATAACCAGAAAACAAAGTAACTTTGTAAGGTATGCAAATGAAAGCTAAAGTTGATCAAACTGTATCCACTCTTCAATGGGAGTCGTTAATTCCTGCAATTCCTGCGTCTACTTTGAATTCGGTCTCGACTCGTACAAAACCTTCGCTAGGATGCTATTCTTTGTGAATATCAAATAAAAGAATGTTGAAGAACGAAAACTTTTATTGATAAGTGCTTTGCAATTACACTCATACAATAAACACTTGAATTTGTGTAGAAATATGTGATCAAAATAAGAATCAAATCACTTGTACATTTTTCTCACTAAAACTTTGAACGTAGCGAAATCTAGATATTTTCACTCTCTATCTATGCACGCATACTATCATTCAATGCCTACTACTAATGCCACACACCATGTATGTCACGAAAATGGTTGAGTTTTGAACCCTATTTATATAGTGCGAAGATTTACGTCTATCCAAATGAAGAGTTGTGTCCATTGACGAAAAGTTGCATCACTTCAATATGATTGGATGCAAATCCTCATCCAAAATAGAAAGGCACATTTTCATGATTGGTTGACTTCCAAAAGGTGTCTTTCGGTTGGCAATTGATGGCAGTTGATTGTTATTATCTAGTGGTTGGTATTTGAGAAGAGATAACCAATAACCCTCACAAGTCACGATCGTGAATTACATGTCGCGATTGTGACTAATGATTTGTAACTTTCTGCTTATAAAGAGTAACAACTCGCGACCATGAATGGGTGTCACGATCGTGACATGTCTTTTTCTTCATGTTTCTTCTTTGCTACTTTGCCAATCTTTGACAACTCCGATCCTAAGCCAAATCCTTGTGTTCCATGTATCGTTTTTGCACCTTTTTCACTCTTTTTACATAGAATCCCACTTTTTATCATTTCTCCCAAGATTCACCTAGTTTCCGCATTTGCATAAAAACAACTACATACCACTTGAAATCTTTTACATGAAATATAAAATGAAACAAAACCATATCATTTTATAAGTAAAATTATCATGATAGTAAGTGTAATTATACACTTATCAACCAGCTCGCGCGTTCGATATTGATGACTTTTTGGGATTTTTATCCTTGAATCACATAATTTTCGTCCATCCGATGATCTTCAAATGGGAGCTCTCCTCGTAAAAACATAATTTTTTGGGCCCTAAATAAATATTTAGGACTGTAAAAAAAATTTAAAAGCCTCAAAGTGAAAATTTAAAGGCTTAAAATATATTTAAGGATCTAAATAAATATTTAAGGGTCTAGAATAATTTAATTGAATTATTTATTTTTTTAAAGAAAATATATGTATATATTTTGAGAAAATAAATATATTTATAAATTTATATATATAAATGTATATATAAAAATAAACATATAATGTAAGAAACAAATGTTGGGAGGAGCCCAGTAATGTAGGGCTCGCTAGGCTGGAGAGCCTAGAGGCTGGTTCGCCAGCATCTGTTTGCGAACCCAGCTGTTGGCTCACTAGTATTTTCCCTCCATTCTGTAGGGGAATTTCCCCTTATAAATAGATGGACTTTTTTAACAAAAGAGAGACCCAATTTTTAATAAAAAAAATTTTCTTCTTGACGAAATGACCCAAAAAATGTGGGAAAAAAATATTTTTTCTCTCGACAAAGACGAAGGAATTTTCACTGAAACAAATTTTTCTTGAGGAAACATTTCCGACTTTTTGACAATCACTTTTTTTCATCTTTCTTTCAAAATCCTTTGATTATTTTTGGGTCTAAAACACGTTTAGATTCTGGATAGAATAATTTTTAAATCATTTTTCTTTCATCTTTCTTTCAAAAATCATGGGATATTCTTGGACCTAAAAAAAATTTAGCGTCCGAGTCTAAATATTTTTTTGGATAAAAATAACATTTATTTTCCACACAAAATTAAACCAAAAATAACAAGGAGCACTCCTAGAAATCAAGCAGATTTTTTGACGTTGATTCGGAACCAATGGGTAAGCCTTTGAGTTCTCAGAGCTGCTTTTTCCTATGTATTGTTTTCTTTTCTCCTAAATTCTGAGACGAACTCGATCTTCATCACTGACCTAGGATTTAATTTAATTATTTTATTAAAATATTTATTTGTTGTTCCCTTTAATTTAATTATTTGTTTGATTATGGAAATTCTGAAATGTACATTTTAGAATACCCCCACGAAGAGAATAAAAATTATTCCCGGATGACAGACCTCACATTTTTACCATGTGGTCATTTTCATTGAATAAAAATGAACAACATATGTCTTAATAAAATGAATTGTTTTATTTCTAAAATAAGAATTTTTATCTGTCGATCTTTTAACTAGGCCACACAAGTTCGCCAAAATAAAATCGAACATACGTGTAAATATTAATATTGTGTTATACCATCTGCTAACCTTTGTGGATGCAGGTAGATTAGGTTAGATGTATGCCTAGGATTTTATTTTCCTTTGGGTATTGCAATTATTTTTAAAGGAAATGTAATTAATAGATTAGTTGGGCGGTTGCATCCCTCGAGGTATTGTAATCTTTAATCTTTACTTTTCCACATTTATTTACTTCTTTATGTATGGATTTATTACTTTCCGCATACGCATTAAATCATATCTTAAACACGAAAAAGACTTAAGCTCGAATATGGGCAATTAAGAAATACGGTTTTTTTGTAGATGTAATATAATGTGATCCAATAAGAAGTAAGCAACTTATCCTGAACCCAAATCTATGTGTCTTAGTGGGCTGTTCCCTAGACGTTTAGCCTCATAGAACTTTAATTCTTGCAAAAGCTAATCTCGATTGCGGCTTTACATTAAGAGATGACGGATTCGGGTTTTAACCGATCTAAAACCATTTTTGCTTTCTCTTTTAAACCTTCCAGATTCCCGACCTATTAATTTAATTTTCACTAAAAAAACCCAGGTGGACCGTGCCTATAAACAGCGAGCTCTCGGCCCATCGCATTCCTTGTCACAATGGTGACTCGGCTAGGGATATTTTCTTAAACTTTTTTCATAAAGGTTTTAGATTTTGGATAAGTGCCTAAAATTATTGATCACATTATTCCATCTTTTCTTAATTATGACATATTCCTAATTTTACATTGCAATAGAGGTGATTAGCCCGTAAGTTTAAGGCACCGTATTACCGCAAAGCTTTCTCTCATACTAATCTACCTCTTTGAGAAAAGATAGTACTTGGGTAGATGGAGCACTTGTTTCCTTATTGCATGTACCTCCCTCATTAGAACCCATTTGGGGAGAGGCTTGGAGTGTATTTTAGTGCAACAAGAACCTTCTACGTCAGCAACCTATTTACAAACCTCGTGTAAATAAGTCATAGGCATTTTCCCTAGGGTGTTACCCAACAAACGATCATGCATTATATTTTTTTTGCAGGTACACTCCTTAATATTCTCGCCGTAATAAGATGAACCAAATTTAGGATAGAGACTAAGACAAAAACCTTACGTGTGCGAGTTATATGGTTGGAAGTTGGACATTGCATGCTATTTACTACATGTTTACTTCTTTTGATTGATCAAGCATTGAACAAATTTACCATGCTAACCACGAATCTTAATGTAGAGACTTGAACACACACACTCATAATATAAAAATGATGTAACATAGCATCTTCACATCATCATGATGCTAAATCGGAGTCACAAAATACTTATGATTAGTCGACACTTGAGATCATGTCACCCTAGGCCAACATAAACCAGTTAGAATCATGAAGCATCATCTACCCCTTTTTCAGTGAGATGTCCACTTGACATCCGACTCTTAGCCCATGCATGGTGAACATTCCCTCATTTTTGCAGGATGTCCACTCGACGTCCAACCCTTAGCTCGTACAGGGCGAACATACATTTATACCAAAATTTTTAAGTGACATTCACTTGACATCTGACACTTAGCCTACATCGGACAATAACATATCTGTGTGATATCCACTCGACATCCAACTCATAGCCCACACAGGGCAATCACACATACCACATAGCCCGAACAGGTTAAATACCTACCCCGAACCATTCTCCCGCAAAGGGCAATAACTCATGCATCACCGCATACCTTTTTATAATGGTATCCACACCGACATTCGAGACTCTTCCCTAATTGGGCAAAAGAACCAAAACATCCAGTTAATGGCTACATACACTAGTTATTTTCATGCACTTTGAATTTTATGTAATTTCATCACGGTATGTCGCACTACTTACCCAAAATAAATTGAAGTTTTTCATTTCATGAGATCTAGTCACAATATGAAATCTCAAAATATTGACCTATTACCACATGAATAACTTGGTCACCTCATATACACCACTCATATTCTGATGTCACACGAACATCGCACAAATCTCAAATCCACCCCTAGTTGTTGGATTTTCATTTTCACCTATTTTCATCTTATCTAATGACTAACACTATTTGTTTGAAGTTGATTAACAAATGTACTATTTATCTCACATCATGGCACGTAAACCCTTTATGAATGCACCCATAACATTAACATCTCACACACTTTCCACATTATAAATAACATCATGAATCTTACATGCATGGTCTCAGCTTTTACTTGTGACATCTTAGCTTGGTAAAGGTCTGTTCATCGCCTGGTCCACATTTCTCCAATCATGGCTAGTCTAGAGGGGCTTTTGTACACTGTCTCAAGTGAAGACTCGGGTTCAGATTCAAATTTAGTTCAGCATGCATCTTTCAGTTTTGATAGCATGGCCGATCCACGAGATAAAGTTATGGGGGAGGATCACCCCTTTCTTACGGAATAGAACTCTCAGGAAACACATTAGTCATCGATGAGTGTCGAGGTTACAGCTGCCCTGAATGCCTTTGCTAATAGCGACTAACTCGCATTGCTTATTCATCAGCATGTCAGGAGGGTTCATGATGAGGTGTCTAACCCAAAGGCCACCTTAATAACGGTGGTTCGACTAGTCAGCGTAGAATAGGGGGACCTTCTACCTCATATATGGTGTACCTAGCTCCTACTTGTACCAGTTCAAGGCGGGACAAAGTCAGCCTGGTCAGCTAATGTTCAGACTAGGACGTATTTATCAAGGAGTGGCCCAACAATCTATTTTTAATTGGAGTGCACCATTTACCTCATAATTTCTAGGCTATCCCTCAACTGCCCAACTTTGTGGTAACTCCTAGAGGAACTACCTTTTTCTAAGTGTAATATGGCTCCTATCCAGGTACTGGGAAAGCTATTCTCTAGCAATCAGGCATGGTGGAATTTTGGCAACAGTTATTAGCCACTCACGATTGCCATCTCATGAGTAAATAGCTTGTATAGCCAACAATCGGAGATGAAGAAACTTACCACCAACTTCACAATACCATAGTTTGAGAAGTATGTGGGATCTAGAGACCTATGTGCTCACTTAGCACATTACCAAATAGTGATGAGGGCATTAAGGGTAAGCGAACGGACGATGGTTAAGTTTTTCATCATCACCTTGGGCCATCAGATCAATGAATGGTACAGCCACCTTCCGCTGTACGTAGCTTATGATTGGAAAAACCTTTCTCATGCTATGATGGGGCATTATGGTTTCAACACTAAAATGGAAATTACAATGCAAAATCAGGAGGCTATAAGGTAGAAGTAGAGCAAGAGTTTCAAATCGTACTATGAGCGTTGGATGGCCACACAAGTAAGGCTTCAAGCATGATTAACCCTACAAGAGATGATAACCAATCTTTTGGATGGTGCACTGCCACATTACAAAAACAAGTTCGAGTTTGATAGCTTTTCCAGCTATCAAAAAGTGTTTGAAAAGGCAGAAAGAATGGAGCACTTTGAATCCATGGAAAAATTTGTAGGGCACTTGTATCGGAAGATAACCACATGATGATGTAATAAATTAGTTCTCTTTAGCAACTTTGCCCATGTGGCTTTTGAATTTTTGAATAAATTGAACTTTGCTTACTTGCTTGATATTCTATTGATTAACATCATGCATTTTCATAAACATATGCATAATGTTTTTAGCACATGTGACACATCATGTCATGAAATTAATTTGGGTATAAATGGATCCCCTACAATTGTAATAAGTTCAAATGATTTGACTCTTACTAGAAAATGAGTGATAAAAATAGGGTCTTAGACAACTCGTGATAGCATTTGCCTCATCGTATTAGACATGATGTATGCCCTAGAGGTAATTAGGGTAATATATCATTATAAGATATAATGTACAAACGGTTATGAATTATTATTAATAATAATTAAGGCATCTTTGCTTCTTATCAGTGCTTTCTATTTATTTACATATCTCGCCAGTATCATATATGTATAGTATTAAATATGTATATGTGCATTGATAAGACAAAGTCCATTACTACTTCATAGTGTAAAAGTGCATGGACATAGTGGGAGTGATAAGTGTATAATTACACTTATTATCATATTAATTTTATACACTAAACACTATAATTTAAGTCATTTTTATACTTCATATAAAAGATTTCACATGGTATGTAGTTGTTTTTTATGCAAATGCAGATACTAGGTAAATC
>CATIWQ010912959.1:0-14583 GCA_949673415.1 Euphorbia schlechtendalii | reverse complement strand
ATTACAATACTTCGTCGTATCCTACTTGTGAAGATGTGTGTTTTGTTAACATGCACAATTTCAAGGTTTGAATTTCAAGCAATTTATTTTTAAGATTATAATTGAATGTTTGGTTGTTATTTTTGGATCTAATTTTTTTTTATTATTGATGATAAATGATGCAATTGTGACTTTGAAGGAGAAAACCAACACTATGTGCTAATATTTAAATTATTGTAATTAAATGTTTAGTTATTACAGTAGGATATGATTTTATTTTTTTTTTATTTCAAATTATCAAGGATGCAATTGTGACTTTGAAAGAGAGAACTACATTTAGTCAATTTGTGATTACGAAATTCGTCGAGGAGAAGCATAAGCAACTGCCAGCAATTTTCAAGAAGTTGTTGCTATTTAATTTGAAGAGGCTTGTTGGTTCTGGTAAGATTGTGTAGGTGAAAGGATCTTTCAAGTTTCAATTTGAAGAGAACAAACAATTTCAAGCTTCACCAGACAGAGAACTTTAATCTTTTATTTTGTTTTCCTTCCACAAATTAGAGTGTAATTTTTTTATTTTCAACTAATTTTCCATTATTTATGGATGATATCATTCTTGAAGATATAAATTTTGTGTAATATACTAGGTATAAGCATTAATATAACTGGTATAATATGTATTATACCTGGTATAACTATATTTGAATACGTGATTAATTATTTTTACTTTTTGCTCTTTCTTTCCAATTTTATCATAAGGTTCGGACATTCATATGAATGATATCATTCCTATTAACTATTCATGGCTATAATTATATAATCATGTTTTCTTGGGATGTTTTTATGGTGGCTATATTGTTTTATGCTTCACTGTATGTTTTTCATTAACTTATGTTTTAGTGTTTGCCTTGGTAAGTTTGATGTTGTTTAAATGTGAAATCTCCTCTTCTTTTAAATTGTGAACACGCATGTAGTGTTGGCTATTAAACATGGCATACGAGCTATTACATTCTTGTATTTGAAGACAATGCTCAATTTTACATCAAAATTCATATTATGAATGTCTTATACAAGGTAAAAGAGCTATTATGCCACATATATTGATTATTATACTAGGTATAATCAATATTATACCAGATATACTATAATAATTTTATATCACTTTGAAATTTTACGGGTTTGGCTTCAGTGGTATCACTATAACTATTTTATATCATTTATTTCATATACATCTTACATTGGTTGATTTTTAATCTGTCAAATTGCTATTATAATCATTAAAAATGTTATACCTAGTATAAAAGATGTTATACCTAGTATATTAGACGTTATACCTGGTATAAGAACTATTGTACCTAGTATAAAGCTAATTGAAAGTCACACAAAGTTATAATATCTTGAGTTCCTTGTAAGATAACATGTTTTATTTCATCTTTTTCCCACTTAATAACTGTTCTTCTGGTGTTCCTTTGAGTACGACTCAAAATTTGTGAAGTTTTAGACTTAACCTTAACCAGCTTTTTCCTAGTTTAGGTTCTTCTTGTTGTATCAAGCCATGGCTTAATATTGGTTGTATTTCCTTTTTCTAAATTCACTGAGTCCTTAATCTGGAAATGATTCAAAAGTATTTATTCATCCAATCATACAATCTTAAAACTAAACAAATCAATTTACTCAAATTTTGAATTTTTTGGAACATAAAAGAAATCTATCAGTTGTATACCTAGTATAAACAATGTTATACCTGATATAACAACTTTTATATCATTTTCATTTTTGTAGTAAAACCATGTTTCGAAATCTGAATACATTAAAGTACCGGGTAAAAGAGTTGTTATACCTAGTATAATAAATATTATACTTGGTATAACAGATGTTATACCTGGTAAAACATATGTTATCCCTGGTATAATATATGTTATCACGATATACCTCTGTAATTTAAAAGTAACTAAGTGCATCAAAGAGGAAAGCAATATCGAATTCACTTGTCAATTCTAAGCAATGAACATGATACATGGCTAGAGAGAGGAAACAATCGAATTCACTTGTAATTTTTCTATATTTTAAAGTTTTCTGTTTTCTCTTTTACCTTTCTATTGTATTTGCATGGATAAGGTACCATACTCAATTTTGCAGCAAAAAAACCATTTTATGAAGACATTATACTTGGTATAACAGTTATTATATAGGGTATACGAGTTGTTATACCAGGTATATGAGTTATTACATTCTTGAATTTGAAGATAATAGTCAATTTTATACCAAAAACCATATTATGAATGTCTTATGCATGGAAAAAGAGCTATTATGCTGGACATATTGAATATTATACAAAGCATAATCACTATTATACCAAGTGTATTGTAATAATTTCATATGATTTTGAAATTTTATGGGATTGGATTCAACAGTATCATATATTCTATTTCATATACATCTTACATTCATTAATTTTTAATCTGTTAACTTGCTAATATAAACAACAAATTGCTATCGTATCGGATGTTATACCTAGTGTAAAAGATGTTAGACCTAGTATAAAAGATATTATACCTGGTATAAAAACTATTATGCCTAGTATAAAGCTCATTGAAAGTCACAAAGTTTAAATATCTTGAGTTCTTTGTAAGATTACATGTTTTATTTAGCTTTAATAACCATTCATCTTATTATCCTCTGAGTACAACTTAAAGTCTATGAACATTCAAACTCAATTTTAACCAACTTTTTACTACTTGAGATTTTTCTTGTTGTTTCAGGCTTTGGCATAATATCGGAAGATTGTTGTGCATTTCCAAGTTCGTTGAGTCTTTCAACCTAAAAATGATTCAAAAGTATTTATTTATCCAATATTACCATCTAAAACTAAACAAACCATTTTACTCAATTTTCGCAGTGAAAACCATGTTATAAAGGCTTTATACTTGGTATAAGAATTATTATACCTGGTATAATAATTGTTATACCTAGCATAACAATTGTTATACCGTGTATAAAAGCTTTTACCGACCAAATTAAACTCCAAGTTTCCATCAACTCATCTTGATTTTTATTTATGTCTATCAGACCAATTAATAGAGAATCAATAACCACAACACAAATAACAAAACAAATAGACATTATGTTCTGATCAAATGAACACTATAATGAATTGAAATTAACAAACGTGAAAATTAAATAAACTCAACACCAATATGTATCAAAATGCTACTTCTAAGACCTGGACAAGTATATAGTAATATCACTATGAGAGGAAGTCAAACTCTTTACAAAAGAATCAATTCTTGTTCATGTTCCGAAAAAGAAAATGGGTCATTTATACGATGTAGATTTTACACAATTAGTGAATAGAAAATGGTAAGAAACTATACAACATGTTGGTTTTAGTATTCTTCTCAAATACATGCAGTCATGACTTCCTACATTTTCATTGAACATCCTAAGCCACTTAAAGAGTTTGATCAACATAGAAATCACACTGTCAATGAGAATTACAAGACAATTTAAGTACAATCTCATTGTAAAGAGGTAGCTAGCTTGTAATTTCTCTATTTCTGACACTATTATGATTCTTGATGTTTTCGCCTCTTTATAAGACCTCGTTCTGATTTTAGATGGTCTACTTAACAAAAATGAATATTAAAAAAAACATAGAAGGGTAAAGACTAAAGAGTAATGGAATTTGAATGTAAAGACTATAGTTATTCAAAGGCACAAGGGTAAGTTCGCCCAAATGTGCTAGGCGCAAAAGAAAGAAAAAAATTAAACATAAAATTTTAATAAGTGAGAACTGTAGTAGTCAAAAGAGAATCAGGATATTAAAACAGTGCATGCCTTTCTTTACATGTATAACTACAGACATTCAAATCAGCATACACAAAAGATGCTAGTGAAGGGATATTGTAGTATTTCATAGAGAGAATCCATTCAAAAACTCCTCATTTCATTCACTAATAGCAAACAAAGAATCTGATCACCAATAAAATGCCAAAAGAAAATGGAACATAGCACAAGCACAAACAATACACAAAAAAGCAACAACACATTAAAATTAAATGTTACTGACTCTCAAGTAAAGTAGTTATTGCATCCATAATTGTCCTTTGTTCAATAATTAGTAATTATCATACTTGCATCATCAATTAGAATCTCAAAGACTTGACTGTGGAAAATGATAGACTAAAATGGATCTAAACAAATTAAAATAACTAGACTACACAAGTATCATGGTATAAACAAGATAAGCAAACGAACGGGGAGGGGAAGGCTAAGGTAAGAAGAACAAAACAGTCACCAAGCACTGATGTTAAGTTAATGCAACACCATCTATTCACAAGCACAACTATGATGTTATTTCTAATGACAACAACAAAGTTTATGTGAGAAGACTAAACAAATTGATCAACTAACAAGAAACTGAACTTCATAGTTATTTATTGTTTCATTGTAACTAATCGAACATATTTAGGCTAATACCCACGAATTGATAATCTAGCCATTCACCGGTAGAAGAATCAGATCATAATCAACACAAATTAAGAAACAAGACCTCTACAATATTAGAAAATCTGATAGATCTGAGAATCAGAATCAGAATACTCTAGCAATTACAAAGAACTTACATCAAGCAAGTGATGGCTGAAAGAGGTGTAGCATCGGGGCATAGAGAGCAGTAGTTCGATGAGGAGAAAAAGTGAGGAAACTAGATAAATATAGCTACTAAACAGCGGCGTGACAGTTATAGAAGCTATGACATGATGACTAGAGGAGTAGCACGATGACTAGAGGAGATGTGGTGTAACGGAAAGAGGAGATGTGGCACGACGGCAAGATACGATGTTACGAATAGAGGAGCAACATGATAGTAAGAGGAGTAGTGGTGAGTAGCAACGCAGTGGCGTGATTTGCAACGGAGTCGAGATGTGGGAGCGATGGAGAGGAGAAGGTGGAGAGGAGGAGGCGAAGGAAGAAGCAAAATTATGGCATACTGTTGAAGTCGAGAGATAATGGAAAATAAATAGAGATTGTTAATAACGTATTAAGAAAAATAAAATTTTAAATTGTTGGCTTTAAAAAATTGGCACATGGCATGCCTTAAAAATATTTTATCCTTTTATTGTAAATACATAAAATCCCCCTAATTTTAACACTTTAGCCTTTATGATTTAAGATAAAGACTCGGCCCTATTCACCTCCGAGGACAACTCTTCTATTCAACAGAAATTCTTAAGTTGATAAAGTATTAATTGGGGCATTAATTCTTTATAATCTATAAAATAATTATAATAGATTAATCTTTTTTTTTTAAAAAAAACCTCCGGAGGAATAATGTGTTCCTCCATCAGAAAAAGATTGGGGCAGGTGAAAATTTCGAGGCGATCGTCCCAACTAGGTTGATGCGGTCGCTTGCCTACAAAAAACCCACCCCTCTTTCTATTAAATTAATAATAGTCCTCCGAAGATTACTCTTATTTTTGGAAGTCATAACTTTAATTTCGAGGCCTAGCTATTTATTTAAGTGTTGCAAGAGACAAACTAGTAAATGACAAATAAACCTTGTTTTTAATAGCAGTATTCACCTTGCTTTTTTTTTATAACAAGCTACAGTTTTCCATTCCAGTTTTGGATTTGTTTGCCAACCCAACTTTTTTCTGGTATTCGTACCATTTTTTTAAGGTAATCTGGATTATCTTGTTTGCCAAGGCTTAGAATACATTAGAATTATGTATTATAGTTTGTATATTGTAAATAGTTTAGGGAGTTTTATGTAAAAGGTAGTATAGCCATTGTGGTTAGTTAGGGGCCTAAAGGAATTTTATACTTTATTTTAGTTAAATTATAATAGGTATAAAAAGTTGAAAACTATTTAGCTCCTTTGCACTTTTCTTTCCTCTTCCATTCTTGATTTCTCTATGAAAAGTTCTTCTCTCTAATTCAATGGAATCGGTTCTTTTCTCTATTTTGTTCTCTTAAAACTTTCGATATCTAAAGCTAAGATGGTATTAGAGCGCTTCCGATTCAACAAGTTTCTGAATTAATCAAGTTTGATTTCTTGTTTGTTTTCCCTTAGTTTTGATATTTCTTTCTTCTATCAGTCTCCCTTAGTTTTTTATTTTTCCAATTTCTTTTTATTTCTATTTAGAAATTCTTTCTTTTGTTCATTCGAATTGCAAAGATGGCTGCTAGAAACCAAGCTCATATTAACGAGAACAGTCATTTTGTATTTGCATCTGGGAGAAAACCCTTCTTTGATTATTGTAACACCTCTGCTTGATCATACTAACTATCATTCATGGGTAAGAAGTATGAGCATGGTATTAATTTCGAAGAATAAGATGGAATTGATTGATGGCTCCATTCGAAGACCTAATCCAACTGATGCAATGTTTTCTACCTTGAGGAGATGTAACAACATGGTGCTATCTTGGATCTTCCATTCTCTTAGTCATTCTATAGCACAATCCGTTGTGAGTTTTAAGGTTACTGAAGATTTGTGGAGAAATCTTAAAGAACGCTTGGCGCAATCAGATGCTTATAGAATTTCAGATTTACAAGCAGTGATTATCACCATATCTCAAAGGAATAGGACAGTAACAGACTACTTCGCTTCTTTACAGGTTTTGTGGAATGAGTTATTAAATCTTTCTCCTTTGCCCATTTATCTTTGTGAGGGTTGTATGTGTAACTTGATTGATAATATGAGAAAAAAGCAAGAAGAGAGTTTGGTAATTTGTTTTTTAAGAGGGTTGAACGGTTCTTTATCTAGTATAAAGTGCCAAATTATGGCTATGGAGCCACTTCCTCTGCTTAATAAAGTTTTCTCAATAGTGCTGGAGTTTGAGAGAGAGTTTGTTATTTCACATAAGAAAATTTTTCAAGAAGTTGTTTCTTTTGTTAGGAAAGGGAATTTTAGTGGTAAAAATTTGGTTTATAATCGTTTTAGCCAAGGGAGTAACAATTATTAGAATTCTCAAGTTAGGAAATGGAATGGTAATTCTAGTAGTGTTGGGAACAATAGTAGTTTCAATGGGAATGGTAGTAATACTAACGGCCATAATTTTTGTAGTGGTTTTAGGAGGTGGAATTTTCAAAATAATAAAAGTGTAGTTTATTCTTTTTGTAAAGAGAGTCACTTAGTCGTGAATTGTTGGAAGAAAAATGGATATCCTCCAAACTTTAAGTCTAGATTTAGTGGGGTGAATGTCGTGGTTGGTTTTGATAATTTTGAGGATTTAGATTAGGATGCAACAGAACAAGCTTATTTCAATTAGTGTGGCAACGATTTTGATGACAATGAAAATGTTTTTGCTATTGTTAATATGACTTTCAATAGTGGTTATAAGGCTAGAAATAATGGTGGCATGGCTGGTGGTAATATTTAAAATGTGCCTAGTTCTACCACTGTCCACATGTTTTCTCGCAGGAACAATTGGCATAGTTAGCACAATTGGTTCACACTCAAGCATAGTGTAATGCTCAGGGTAGTGGATATAATGTCACACATACAGGGCATGCTACTTCAGCTAGAGTTGAAAGTGTTTGTCAAACAAATCATAAACCAATTGCTGATACATGTAATTTTTTTAACTCGTAGTACTTGGATTATTGATACTGGAACAATTTGCCATATAGCTAATACCTTATCTATGTTTAGAAATTTTAAGAATGTTTCTAATTGGCATGTGATTTTACCTGATGAAACTAGATTGACTATCACTCACATAAGGAATATTTGCATATATGATAGCTTAGTTCTTCATGAAGTTTTATATATTCCTTCTTTTTAGTACAACTTAATTTCTGTTACAAAGTTAACTAGAACTTTAGCTTGTGAACTTGTGTTTAATCATGATTGTTGTTTAATTTAGGATATTATATGCAAGAAGAATATTGGTTTAGCTAGTGTTTTAAATGGCTTGTATCTGTTAGATGTGAATTTTCCTGTTTTTTGCTAGCTATAGCTTTACAAAGAAATGTAGTGAAGATGAGTTGTGGTATTTTAGATTAGGACATTTGTCAAATAATAGATTGACTATTTTACTGAAAAAGAATTTTGAGATCTGTATAGCAAGTGATTTTGTATGTGAAATTTATGCCAAATCTAAGCAATAGAAATTAGTTTTTCCTGTTTCTATTTCTACATCTAAAGCAATGTTTGGTTTTAATACATATTGACATATGGGGTCCTACTTATACTGCCATGAATGGTTCAAAATAATTCTTGACTATAGTTTATGATTTTACTAGATGCACTTGGGCCATTACCATGAAAGCTAAGACTGAAGTTACAGTTTTAACTCAAAGTTTTTATAACATGATCAAAAGATAATTTGACAAAAGCATTAAGGTTAGAAGAATAGATAATGGGCCTGAATTCAATTTGTTTGATTTTTATGCTAAGTATGGTATATTGCATCAAAGATCTTGTGTTGAAACTTCTCAACAAAATGGCTCGATTGAGAGGAAACAGTGGCTTGGTTGAGAGGAAACATCAACACATTCTTAATGTTGCAAGAAGTTTAAAATTGCAAAGTGGCCTATCTGTTGATTATTGGAATTTCTTTATTTCTCATGTCATGCACTTGATTAACAGAATTCCTACTAATCTTTTAAATAATATTAGTCCTTATGAGAAGTTGTATGGTAAGCCAATAGACTATAGTTTATAAAAACCATTTGGTTGTTTAGTTTATGCTAGCACTTTGTCTAGAGATAGAGGCAAATTTGATGATAGAGCAGACAAAGGGATCTTTCTAGGCTTCGAAAATGGTATTAAAGGTTTTAAGGTATATAGTATTAAAGATAACAAAGTATTAATTTCTAGGAATGTGATATTTCATGAAAGCATTTTTCCTGAAATAAAAGAATCTTCAATTATTAATGAGGTAGGTAAAGTACATAATTAAGAAGTTGAAACTTACAAGGATAAAGAACATAGCGTAATCAGTAATAAGAAGGACAAAAGAGTTCATAGGTAACCAGAATATTTAAGAGATTATCATTGCTCTTTAGTGAATAACAGAGACATATGAAGTTTAGAAGAAAATAAATTGTGTCCTTTGTCAAAAGCTGTGAATTATAACAGCATGTCTAGCAATCATAGAGCTTATTCATTATCTTTAAGTATAGAGACAAAACCAAAGAATTTTAGCTTAGCTGCTAAGGATAAGAACTGAAATGAGGCAATGAAAGTTGAATTAGAAGTCTTAGAGATAAATAAAACCTAGAAAATACTGCCTCTGCCAACATGAAAAACACCAATAGTGTGCAAATGGGTTTATAGGATAAAAAGGAAATCTGATGGGTCCATAGAGAGGTATAAAGCAAGGTTGGTAGCTAAGGGGTATACTCAGCAAAATAGAATAGATTATTTAGAGACTTTTTCTCCAGTTGCTAAGATTAGTATAATTAGATTATTGATTGCTTTAGCAACAAAGAAAAACTGGAATTTAGAATAGCTAGACATAAATAATGTCTTCCTTCATGGTACATTAGATGAAGAAATTTATATGCAGTTGCCACAAGGAGTAAAATCTGATATTCCTAATCTTGTTTGCAAGTTGGAAAAATCTTTGTATTGTTTAAAGCAGGCCAGTATGCAATGGAATTCCACATTGACATAGTCACTTATACAAAATAGCTTCAACAATAAATGGCAGATTCTTCCTTGTTCACCAGAGGTATAGGAGGTACTTTTATCGCACTTATTATTTATGTGGATGATATTATCTTACGTAGCACTAATGAAAACTCTATAAAAGAAATAAAAGAATATCTTGATCATTGTTCTAGCATTAAGGGTTTAGGAAAATTAGAGTAAATATTAGGCCTTGAGGTTGCTAGAGGCAGTAAAGGTGTTTTTTTCAAACAAAGAAAATATGCTCTTGAGCTCTTGGCTGATTATGGTTTTCTAGAATGTAAAGCTGCTAGTACTCCAATTACAATAGAGAAAATTGACCATTTGAAATCAAAATTACTACAAGACTACAGATTACAAAAAATTAAGCTTTTGTATTTGTCAAATACTAGACCAAACATTAGTTATGTTGTACAACAGTTATCTCAGCTTTTTCAGAAAATCTACATGAATCTCACTTGACTGCTGCGCATAGAATTTTAAGGTATCTTAAAGGTAAACCATCACAAGGTGTTTTGTATTCTACTAACTGTAACACAAAGTTGAAGGTTTTTAGTGATTCAGATTGGGCAAATTGTTTGGAGACAAGAAAATCTATAACAGGATATTGTGTTTCTTTTTTGTGATTCACTTTTCTTGGAAGTCAAAAAAGCAAAACACCATATCTCATAGCTCCTCAGAAGCAGAATACGGGCTATGGCATCTGCTATAGCAGAAGTCCAGTGATTTTTATATCTATTAATAGATTTTCAAGTTCAACACACAAATACTGCACTCCTCTTTTGTGCCAACACTTCTACCATCCACATTGCTAAGAATTATGTTTTTCATGAAAGGACAAAGCACCTGGATATAGATTGTCATTTTTTAAGAGGGAAAGTGCAAACATGAGTAATACATCTGATGTCAGTCTCATCAAGTAATCAACTAGCAGATTTCTTCACAAAACCATTACACAATCCAGATTTTTTGAGGCAGATTTCTCGGCTGAATTTAATTACAATCTGAAACCATGTTTAGATTGCGAGGAGATATTAGAATTATGTACTGTAGTTTGTATATTGCAAATAGTTGAGGGAGCTTTATGTAAAAAGGTACTATAACTGTTGTAGTTAGTTAGGGGGCATAAAGGCATATTATACTTTATTTCAGTCAGGTTATAATAGGTATAAAAAGCTGAAAACTATTCAGCTCCTCAGCACTTTTCTTTTCTCTTCCATTCTTGAATTCTCTAATAAAAAGTTCTCTCTAATTCAATGGAATAAGTTCTTTTCTCTATTTTATTCTCTTGAAGCTTTCAATCTCTAAAGCTAAGAAAATAATTTCCATTTTGTATCTTTCAACCATCTCTAAAGGGTTTGTCACTCGAAGCTACACATCTTTTGAGAAGGCTCAAAAGCTAGTTTGTGACGGCAACCTCACCTAAGCATTCTTATATTCTTTGCCTAGCTAATATTACTGAGATTATATATGAACATTGATAAGTAGTTGAAAAGAGGAATAAAATTATGATAAATTGTTAAATAATTCAAATTGGTATCTTCTTTAACATATCAATAATACTGATTATTTGATGTGGCCATCAGGGTAAAAAAGTGTTTTTCCTTTAGACGATTATCACGGCACCTTTTTAAAGTAGCTCCATCAGTTTTTAATTGTTACTTACCTTCCAGGTATTGATGCTTCAAATTGAGATGGTCTTTTTTCCGTAGGAATATTAATTTTTAAGACGTCATAACTGTGTCTTGAAAAGCTCTATTCGCATAATTTTCACTGATCAATATATTTTGGCATTAGAAAAAAGATTTTGACTTTTAATTAGATTTGTTTGATATTTATTTCCGGAGCTTTTCAGCACATCAGTTTGGGAAAACCTGAAAATAAAACTTTTCACGATTGTAGTCTAACAAAGCAATCTCAAATTGACCGTTAATGGTTTTCGTACTGTGAAAAACCCATTATTAATATATCCCATTACTAATAATTCAGCGGCTCTAGGCAAAGAAATATATAAAGTAGTGAAAAGTGATTCAATTTCACAAGATACAAATTAAGAAACTAAAAGTTTTTATTTTGAAAATTGGACAGTTGACCCTACATTCTCCCCTCAGGAACGGCTCTGCTTAAACTATTAGACTATCTGAGAAACAAAGTTATAGTTCCGATCTTTTGTGTTCGTTCAAGAATGGCTTGATATCATTACAATGACATCTTTAAATCCTTTATTTCAAAAGAGTAAATAAAACACTTTTGCTGATATTTAAGCAAAATATGCTGTTAATGTTTGTTTAAATATATAAAAAAGCTCGAATTTTGTTCGTTTGAGGTAATAATTGAGGATTTAAAGGCTTTTCATATTGCAAACATCATTCATCCTTTCATTGTATCTCATTGTTTACTTTCAGGGTCAAATTACCATTTAAACCAATGTTTATCTTGTCAAAACATCAAACTAAACAAACTTTCGCAATATAAACTAACCCGAATCCAACGCAATTCTCAATCAACTGATTTGATTATATAAAGAAGGAACAAATCAAAGAGACTGACTTCAAGTACAGTAATCAACCACTACACCGATTCAGATTCAAATTTGGAAGTAGGGCTTTCTCGACTATTACATCGCCATTTCGGTTGATTTTGTATGAAACATCTACTCCTTCCAAAATTAGATGATACATTACATCCTCACCACTTTCATGGCTAAGTTCCTCTTCATCGGATACTTTCTTCGAAGTGGGTTCATGAGGTTGGTTTCGCTGGGATGCTGATCGGATATCCCACGAAAGCACCTGCTTTATCAAGCATTGGAACTCCTCACATGATTCGTAGAGCGACTTCTTTCCCTGTAAGAAAAAAACAATTACAGCTTTAAAACCGACATGTATGATTCGGGAAGGATGATGGGACTCCTATAGAAACACTTACTGCCGTTTCCCAACAATCGGAAAGTGTTGCGAAAAAGCCCTCCGAAAAACTAACAGAAGCCACTCTCAACATATTGTCCTCCTACCACAAGTCCACATATCAGACAGAGTTAAAAATTGGGTTAATGCATCAATAGGTGTCTCAAGTTGTCCTAAAAAGTCTGCTGCCCTCCTAAACTTTCAAAGGAACCTTATAGCTACCTCAATTTTCAAAAATTGCATCACTTTGCTCACTGAACGCCAAGTGTCATCTTGTGATTAGAGAGAAAATCAGATAAATGATATATTTGAAAAGTCAAGCCAACCAGAAGTTGACACATGGAGTTTAGAGAGTTATTTGGTGCACTTTTTGAAAGATGAGAGAGCTACAAAGTCATTTTCAATTTAGGGGATAATAGGTTTTGGAAACAATTTGGGGCACCTCCTGATGCATTAGGCTTGTAAATTTAATGGAAATAAACATGACACATAAATAAAGCTAGCAACTTTGACGATAAAGCTTGCAACTTAAGACATCAATGCCATAGCTAGATGAGATTATTACCGTTACCCACTTTGGCACTGTTGCTCCTTGAATGCTATCACAATATGGCAGATACGGTTTGATGTCAAGTATTGGCTTCGAGAAAAATCCAGTCCAAAGAATAAGGTGCAACAAAAAATATCAAAATCATGCAAACAAAACATAGTTAATAGAGAAAAAAGACCGAAAACTTACAGTTCCATCAACAAGATCTATACCAGAGAGAAGAACAACATTTCCTCGTAGCGCTTCAATCTATTAGTCAAACACGACAAAAATAGTCAGGACGTGACATTTGTCCCAATCGCAGAAAAACGCATTTAAAACTGACCTTTGCCACCGTGAGTCCAATGGGAGATGGACGATGTGGAGATCGAGTAGCAAAAACTCCCATCTTTCCACCTTTCAGTCTCGGCACTCTAACCTATTTATTATGTTTTTCGCATAAGAAGCAAGTTATATAAGTTGAACAAAAAACATAAATGTGGTATAAAACTACTTACCTTTGCTTTGAACTTTGATCTAGATGGTTGTTTCCATAGCTTATCTAAGTCAGTGTTCAAGTGAAATACATATATAATCCAGCAATGCGAATATTCAGCCAGACCCTCGAGAGAAGCTTGAGGAACTCGAGAAGAATTGAAGATTAAACATGCCCTTGCCAGAGGTACAACTAAAGGTTGCCTTGGCGTCCCATTTCTGTAAAAACTAACAATAATAGAGCTTAGTTGTGTCATTAGGTTAGTTAAACCTAATCAAATGAAACATGCAAGTGAAACTGAAGAACAAAACAGCACATCATACAATCAGATAGAAAGCCACAAACTATTTAAAATTAGGATCTGCAAAATATCACATCAAAAGTTCCCAAAGAAGACAAGTTCAATATGTTCTGTTTTTGCGTCTCAATGAAGACTAATGTGGAATAGAATCTGTTCGACATCAAAATAATACAAAATGAACTCTTTTTCGCCGCCGGCAAATACAACTTTTTTGGGCCTTGTGATATAGTCAGTCTGCCCATTTGATCCTTGTGCTATGTAAATCGTTACCTTTTTTGTTCTTGTGCTATCCATTTGTTATTACTCAAATAGTTCTTGTGGTATGCAATTATTTGCCTTCTTAGACCTTGCATGGTAAAAATTATTTTAGCAAAATATAAAATAATATCACTAGAGGTAGGGGTGAGCAAAACTCGGTTCGGTTCAAAAACCGAACCGAACCGAATCGAACCGAAAACTGAAGGGGGGAGATTTTAGAACCGAAAACCGAACCAAATTATTTCGGTTCGGTTCGGTCTGAACCGAAATATTTCGGTTCGGTTTTTTGTTCAGTTCGGTTTTAAACCAAAATTTTTTTTTTTATTTTAAATTAATTTTTTTTCCATATATTAATTTTTTTAACATAAAATAACTAAAAATCAATATAAATAATTTTTAACACATGTAACTTATTGTTGATTTGAAAAAAAAAACCTTAATTTTCAAATATTAAATGTAAATTGAATGTGAAAATAA
>CATIWQ010912882.1:0-11327 GCA_949673415.1 Euphorbia schlechtendalii | reverse complement strand
CAGACCCATCGGATCGTGCAATAGAACTTCTGAATTGGGATTTCTTGTACATGCAATGTTACAAGACTTGATGAAGAATTGATTATAAATTAATTGACGTGTTATATCAATGTAATTGTATAATCTTATAAATTCCGAATAATTAATTTAGTTAATGGTGTAACATAATATACATTAAAGTTAAATTAATTTGATTAAAAGTTTTAACAAATGGTATTTGTTTAGTTGACAAATTAAATAAATTCATTCGGGTAATAATTTAATCATATTACATGCTAAAATAATTTATTAGCTTAGTTTAGTTAATTATATTATTTGTAGTATGACAATTTAATTGATTAAACATTTTCTTTTAATTAGTCTATGAGTTAAATTGAAAGTTTATAAAATTGACAATTAAAATAATTTAAGGAATTAAATCCATGGAGTTTAATTATTATATTGGAATTTTAATGGGCCAATTTTTAAATAAATTTACCCTAACCTTAATTTTAATTAGCCTATATATAGACAATTAAAAAAAAGAAAAACCATAACTTTTTCATATCAGATAACGTGATAGTGAGCGGCCAAAGATTATTTGAAGTTTTCTCTCTGCCTTTTCATCCTCTACGTCTAGCAAAGGTCCCGGGTTCCATAGTAGTTCGCACGTAACGTTGGAGAAGCTTCTTCCCTGCGAGCTTTGTTTCATTCGTCTCAAAAGAGATTTCAGATGAGTTTTATTTTATGTAATCTCATCGGTTTTAAACTATTCGAATCGTCCCTGAAAAAAAGATCGTATCCCGGATTTGAGAAATTTTAATCGTTTCCGCTTTTGTGGTTAATTTTTCGATGAAAAATCCCTTCCCTCAGGACTTATATGGATAATGTAACATTTAAATTATCAAACAACACATTGGCTAGTTAAAATACATCTTCAGTTCTTAGTTAGACTAATATATAACTACTATAACATTAATTCCTTCTCTTCAAAACAAATCCTGCCTTCCCTAATCTTTCTCTCAATATCTTCACCCCCATATACCTTCCCATCATCAGCACAGTAGCTTGAGGATTAGTCCCAGGCGATTCATCAAACGTCGAACCATCAACAATCCTTAGCCTTTCGACACCAAGCACTCTATAGTCCCGGCTAACAACCTTCCCAACATGACAGCCGCCATGATAATGCCAAATAGTGATCACAGTGTCCTTACAGAACTGCTCAAGTGACTCGGTGTCGTTGGTGTGCTTCGGTATCAGGTTCACGTTAGCCTCGACGCTCGAGTTAAGGATCTTGTCCACTGTCTCCTTGTCAAGTTGTGTGAAGTTCGTGAAGTACTTCGACTGCACGATCTTTGTAGCCATTCGGATGCCTTCCACGCAGCGATGAAGGTCTTCCGGGTGGTGGAAGTAGTTGAAGGTGATCGAAGGGTTGTCGTCCACATTTGTTGTGATCAAACTTATTTGGCCCGTCGATTTCGGGGCGGAGAGTTTTTCCAGAATGAAGCCTCCTTTGAATGCTTCATGTGGCAGATCTTTTTTTCTTCTGATGTACGCTTGGACTGCTTCTGCTGTTCTTTGCTTCGGTGGAATTGTACTTAGCTGCCCTATCTACAATTCCCAAAACAATCCAAGTAAGAAACAAGTCCCTTCTAATTAAAAATATTTACTTAAAATTGAAATATTTTTAATACAAATTTAATAAATTTTTTTAAATAAATTTGTATATATAATAATTAAATATTTAATTCCTTTTATTTGTCGTGGATCCTACATTCCTGGTCTATGCTTAGAACCGGCCTAAGATTAGGGTTGTCTGAAATTTAAAAAACGTGTAATGTTACCTCAGCGGACATGATTCCGTGGTTACAGTGAATGCTATCTTGAGACTGTCCAAATCCACTGCTGGCTTCAATGTAAACGCCCAATTTCGTGATCCCAACAGTCTGAATTAAGGATTGCACAACTGGTCTTTTAGATGGGACAAAAATGGTGTTCATAGGATTATCAGCCACATCTTTGCCAACCAATTCATTGTCCAAAATCACTGGAATCTTCATCTTTTCCAAGTCAGCTTTAGGCCCAATTCCACTTAGCAACATCATCTGAGGTGTACCAATGGCCCCACTTGACAATATTACTTCACTCTTTGGACTATTCTTGAGAAATGCTTGATGTTGCTTCCCATTTTCATCTTTAAAAATCACTCCTATTGCCTTTGGACTCTTACCTGTCGCACATCACACATAATGATCACATAATTATCTGCCATTCGGTTTAATATAGATATGATTTGGGAATTTTTTTTAGTTGCGTAACGTACTTGATGTGTCAAAAAGAACCTTCTGGACCGTGGCGTGGACCAAGACAGTGAGGGTTTGAGGGTTGGCCGAGACAAGAAGCTCGGCGGCGGTGTGGCGGCGGCCGAACCTGTCGAAAATAGTGCCGCCGAATTTGGTGCCGTAAATGTGGTCATAGGTGAAACCGTTGAAAGGAGAAACTCCAACGTCTAAAAGACTGTCCCTAAAAGCATATTGCCATGGGGCAACTTTAGGCCTGTGGACTATTTGATTTTCAACCCATGTGTATGATTTATTTACCAACTTTTCGTTCCATCCTACCTTTTTTATGAACCTGCAAATTTGGACCACTTCATTAATTGTTGTTTTGCTTAAAAGGAGGTGCTTGCATTACGTGATCACAAGGTGTTGGTTGAACTGTATTGCATAAAGCAATGACGGCATTAAATTTTAGAAACAATGAAATCAAAATAGTTACTTAAGAGGGAAAGAGAAATTAATGAAATCATAAATGTTCTGAATCAAAGTTCGTACATTGTAAAATTACTATTAGTAACTATTATACAATTGATATGATGTGTTATGCAAAATCTGCAACATTATGATGATAATGTGTAGAAATTGTATAGATGATGGCTCCTTAATCAATATACCGATGCCCTAGAAATTGTGGCAACAAAAAATTAATTTTACTTTGTTTATGTGAAGTTATTGTCTTATTGAGGTCAAATGTATTTGTAAAGAAATTTATAAAATTTTAATGTTATTAAAAACTTTTTGACAATAATTTTATGATATGTTATTATGTTAGGGATTTAGTAGTAAAATTTGTTCTTCCATGAAAACAAAATAACAAATTTTTTAACAAAACTAGAATCTATAGTTCATCCATAAAAAAATCCTAATTGTAGTGATTCTAGAATTCTGCCCCATATCTAACATAGAATAAACATTAAACCATGGAATTTTCGGATCTCATTAATTTTACAACTAACTTCATGTGGCATTAAATCTCCTTAAATTTCTAATGCACATTTAAGACTTAAACAATAAAAAGAACATTAAAAAACAAGTGACATTTAGCAGATGATTTACAATAATGTTAAGTTTTGTGTCCCTGCTTAGCTACTAAAAGCCTCCACATTTTTCGCAATTAACCCCCCAAACATTTATATTTAATCAATCTAATTTAATCTCGTTCCTTAACTACGAATTATCACCCAACAAACACATTGTTATTCATGCTGAATTTAATTACTCCACACAAGTTTTGCCTTTGCTCAACTAAAATTCGAACTCCAACTCGATATCTCGAGAAATTCTAGGTTATGTCGAGATTAATCTACTCTATGTGGCACACTTAGAGCAGTTTTATCCCGACATAAGCTAAAATTTAACAAAAAAAGTAAGAGCAAAATGCTTACCTTGAACTAGCTCGAGTGTAGAAACCAGCATTGATGCTCGAACCGCCACCCAAAACCCTAGCCCTAGCATTGAGAACACCATCGGTAGAGATGAAATATTGAGAAGCAGAAGCAGGAGAAGTATCGGCCAATGTCAAATGAAAATTGCTCAAAAACGACACGTTAGGGTTCGCAAAAGGCACGTCTCCTCTTTCTAATAACAACACACTGAAATTCTGTGACAATGTTGCTGCTAATGGGCACCCTGCCGTTCCTCCTCCTACTACTATATAGTCATAAGCTTCATTTCCGCGGCTCGATGGCGAGAATGATGTTGATGATGAAAATGTGCTTGCTTTTTTTATGAATGGGTATTGTTCTGGGTATGAATATGCATATTTACCACCTCCTGCAAAGAGAAGAAATATTCATAACCTTAAAAAAATTGTGGACTTGAAGTGGAAATAATTGAAATGGAAATATATGTAACTAGAGAATGAACCTTGAACAAGAGAAGAAAGAGCAGAAAGACATAAAAGAAAGAGAAGAGAAGCCATTGAAGGCAGAAAGAGAGACAAAAACCCAGTTGAAACCGAACAGTTAATTAATCTCTCGAAGTGGCTTTCTCTGGTTGGCCTTCTTTTCTGTGTTATTACTTATTACAATTTCCAGCTTATATATAGGCCAAATTTAACAGATCACATGCATTAAATTTCCTACACAAAATCAATTGATTAGTATTAAGATTTAGTTCACAGAGCTTATATGTAGCTCTTTAATCTTAATTATTTTCTGTGTGGATATAGTATTAGACATTTCCAACATTAATTCGATACTTCTTGTATTTTATTTATCTTTTTCTTTTATACATCTTCTATTTGTTAGAAGAAACAGAAAAAATATAATGTTGTTTTTCTCAGTTATAAAAATACCTGTGATGCCTAATGTTTCCTAAATTGTATGGACCAAAAATATTGTTGTCGTGTATACTTACGAAGGTATAACAAAATTTATTTATTGTAACTAAAAGTGTGCATGCAAATTCCAGAAGCATTGTGATCTTCTGCATTTAATAATTTAAATATATAGTGCAATTTGTTAGGAAACGTGAGCTTATATCTATGGTTACAGTGATGTGATAAACTGGTAAACGAATGGATACTCTGTATTCAAGCAAAGTAATTATATCATGCATCTTAATTAAATTAAAAATGCTTAATATGATGATTTTATCATTTATAATTATTGGATCTGTATTCATATTATTAATTCAATACACATCTTACTATGGGTAAGATTTGAAATAAACTGAATATATTAGAATTGTCTTTATATTTTTAAATAATATACATAAAATATTTTACATGTCAGTTATTTTTTATGTTCAAAAACTCGGTTCTACTTGTAAGTTAAATTGGTCCCTTACATAACGATAATGCACATACATCCCAACCAACCGCATATGAAAAGAAGATAATAAATACAGGTAAAGATTAATAAATAATTAAATACTGTAAATCTAAATGACCGGTCAATCATATTTAGAGAGATTGTCAGTAACACAGTGCAGTATCATGACCATCATAATTATTCCAGATCTAATTTTCACTATAATTAATTTCCCAATTAGAGTTTCCATTTATCTTCAATTTACATGTTAATTCTTGTTTAATTAACCCCTTTTCTCATATCTTGGAAATATTTTAGTGCTAATACTTCACTTTACACAGTTAAAAATCTAAAACCAAAACACGTCATTAATTTGGGAAATAAATGCTTCTGATATGGTACTATCTTGGACTCTGACATCATTACTTTAATTTATTATTCATTACCTACCGTCAATATAAGGAGTTGAAGTTTACCTAATTAATTAATTAATTCTCAATTTACACTGCATAATTTCTCTTTTTTTTGAGTTACCGCAAATTATGAATTGTTCAACAGTTATCTTTTTTATTTCTAAACTTAATTTAGAAATATTAGATGAAGTTTTCTTTTTTGTTATTTAAGTTCACAAGCTATGAATACGTTGTGGTAAAACCCAAAATTTTACTATTATTAGTGGTATTTTTAACATTTTCTGAAAAACAATTAAAAAAGCAAAGATGAATACTGTAATTATTTGATCTTGTATGGAAAAATTTGAACCATGATCTAATTGATCTTTTGGATTTCAGACAACATATTGTCATAATTATGAATCAGAAATTATTTATGAGCTGGACCATGCATGTATTGTTGCTTCATATAATCATGCTTTATATTTATGGTGTTCACGTTCATTATATGTTTTGAGTGAATTACTTGATCCATGCTTATAATGATGTGTTTAAAAACTTAAAAATTGACATTTGAGATAGTGTTATCAATTTTCTATTAAAAACGAAATGAATTGAATTCCTTCAAATTTAAATTTTCAAAAACTATGACGGATTAAGTTTTTCGTCATTTTATATTAAAGCATTTAGTGAGGTTAGTGCTATGTTCTTTTCAATTTAGTTTAGTGTTCCATACTTATAAATTTATACTAAAATGATTACTTTATTTAATTTGATGCAGCTACTTAAAAATCGAAAAGAGAAATTTGTTCCACACGATCAACGTATATCTTCAATTTAACTACTAAATTATTGACAAGATATATATAATATGATAATTGACATGTATTTTTTGAACGGTTTCCTAAATACTTTGAGGGTAATTAATTACCTTGTCCTCATTTAATGAAACAATCATAATTTGGATTTCTTTCTAACATAGAGGTAATTGAGGAGTCGTTTCATTCGTGCTTGATTAAAAGGAGCCCTTGCCAATTGGACCACTTCGAATAAAATGGGGCTGTAGACAAAAAAAATGCATTTTAATCGTTAATTAAAACTAATGGTTTTATCTATTAAAAGAGTATAATTAGTTTTTGGTAAACCAATCATTTTCTTTTAGAAATATAGGATTCTTTATCAACCATTAGATTTAGACATTCATGTCGAGCCATTAGTTGACTCACTATTCAAAGTTAAGGTGATTTCGAACCCACCCAAAAACTAAATATATTGAACAAGTTGTAAAACATAAATATGAGAAGTGGATGGTGGATTTGAATGTTATGCAGAGAAGACAACTGTCTCTACCAGCACAATTTATTGCAAAAGTTGTACATGATTCATGAACATCAAGATTCTGTGGTGAAGATGCAAGTTAGGTCCTTACTATAATTGGCTGTTTTCTATCTCAAAAAATATGGGATTTTATGTTGACAACCTTGAGACATCTATTTCAATAATATCAGGGCTTCTTATTTCCACGCCAAACCTCTTTTTCCAGTTTGTTATACTCCTGCACACTGATTGATGTTGTTAATAGTTCTTGTAGTTTCTAGTAGAATTTCTTTTATCTCCAAAATACCTTTAAAATTCATATTAATTTTAATTAAGCGTTTGAAATTGGTGTTTAATGCCGAAAACTGAAAAAATTAGTAGGTTATGAAGTTGCTAAAAATTCACTTACACGATACATACTTCATTTTGTTGTAAATAATATGAATATATAAACAAGAATATACATTACATGAACAAGAAAAGTAGAGAAGACAAAGATGAAGAGAAAGTAACATAGAACTCTCATTATTCTTTTTTGTACAACAAACCTATATTTATAGGTAAAGGCTAAGTACTTGTAAAGACACAAGTTACACACATTAATATATATAAATGGTGGAGGGTTAATGGACATCAATTCTATATAGGTTACATATACACACATATATTTACAACATAAAGTAAATTTTGGTGTTTTAGCAATTAGTGATAAATTTTGTTAAACTGTTCAGTATGAAAATTAATTGAAGCGTAATGATTCCTTTATACAAATGATAAAGGCAACCGTGATGAGTCTGAGATAATTAGTTATCTTATAAAGAGGCATACAAGTTCAGTGGATCCTTTGAAAGCGATGCGAGATATTCATTCCTAGCCGCCTCCTTATCGTGATTGTGCTGATAACGTGTTATAAACAGCTTTAAGATCTTCGAGGCTCTGCTTATATACAAGCTCAGTGGATCATTTGAAAGCTATGTAGGATATTCATTCCTAATAAGTTATTAATTTTTCACATTCTTTCTATCATTTTTACATTCCATTTTGTGAATTTTAATAGTGCTAACCTTTGGCGGCTATCAATTTTTTTTTTGCATTGATGGGAATTGAATGCACAATGTAATTTGATATCAAGGGCCAATTCGCTGAACATAGCATCGACGTTGCACACGTCACATGTCCACTTGGCACCTAGTAAGAGAGGCCAACCCACTGAACGTGAAATCGGCATGGCCCATAACAAACGCTTGCAGTTACCTATCTCGTAGATACCGAAGATGCCTCAGCTTTACCCACTCGCCAGCAGTCAACTTGCACTCGCTCTCCTTTGTCGAATTAAATGCATACCTGCCAAGCAATGGGGCGCATTAAATGCCTTGACAGTAGACAAGATCTTCGAAGGCCTACCACACGTCTTAACCTGATTAAGGGGACCTACCACATCATCATTACACCCAATTACTATAAATGCAAGCACTATCCCGCATTTAAAGTAACTGTATCACACATTTATTACTTCGCAACCACTCTCAACCCTCTTTCTTACTTCAGCATCGGAGGGTCTTCTCCGAAATCCCGACTGAGGACTTGTTTTGCAGGTTCAACAAGCACTATTAGCAAACGTTGAAGGCCACATATTCTCTTAAGCAGTCCACTTTGATACCACATGTAAAAATTGTTCTAAGTATTTATACTTTTACATTCCCAATTTAGTGATTTGAATACTTAATTTGATTAAAAGATTTAATTTTTTTGGCTTCCATTGAAATAGCCAAAAACGAGGTTTAGGATTGGTTTATTTACCCAAAAATTAGAATTCATTTTTGTTGTATGGTAAATCTAATTCCGGTATAGGGTTTCCAAGTGCTCTTAAACTCATTACCCGGGTAATATCATAACATCACTCAGTTCATGTTTGAGGTTAAGGGTTTTGATGTAAAAATAATCTATGTTCAATAGTGCAAATAGACGGGTCTTAAAGTTGTTGTTGCATCTAGCATTGATCAGGACTAAGTCGATGCAAATTTAGAAACTGATGGTCTGTCATTTGTCTATGTAAGCTTATTTAATCATCGATTTTCCCATCTGAAGGTGTCAGGATTTCTGTGTTGTTGTTGCTTGACTGCTTGTGGCTTATATACTCTAAGCTTCATATGATTTTTATTTGCTTGCGCTTTCAAACCACATAGACTTGCGCTTCCAAACCACATAGACAAATTGAATAACTTGACTTTAATAGCATTTGCCTTGTATCTTTATTGAAAGGTCCTTTTGATTTCGTTGAATAGAGCGTAGCCATGTGGGATATAAGGCGAGGCAAGAATATGCTTTAAAATTTGTCGACTCTAGGACATATCAACTTTGACGGGGATATCGTAGGTCAAGATTCGATCTAAGTGCATTTATCCGAGAGATGGTCGATCCACTCTAGCAAATCACTTCACATGTGTTGCTTTACGACATGTCAGTGTGAAGTTGAATTTCGACTATAGTTTAAGTATATGGACTATCCACCAAATTTTTTTTCGGTAAATCATGTCACCAAATTGTATTCAAGGACTAAAGGTCTAAAATTTAGCATGTACTTGGGCCAAAAATGTCAACTTGAATTAAACTCTAAGACAAAACAACATTTTTGGACTATGCACTCACAAAAGTTTTGATATTCTCTGTGTTGGTGCACGTAACATGTCGTGCTTTCTTGCAGTTATATGGTTTGTCCAGGGGAGAAATTGAGATTCAGAAAATAGTGAATAATCTTATCAATACACAAATGAATTACTCCCCAACGAGAGGTTGAATTTCAGCACTAACCAAATTATATTTCAAGGACTAAATGTGAAAGTTCTTGCAAGAACATGGACCAAAACTATCAACTTGAAGGAAACTCTACATGTGTAAACAATAATCTTGAACCGTGTTCGCACAAGTTTTGATTTGTACTTTTTAGCAACTAAACTTTGGTTATTGAACTTAGGCTCGTCACTACTTCAGCACGTACTAATTGTTTCATGTAGCATGTCATGCAATTTGGACAGTTTGTCTAATAGATTGTGTAATATTTTCTAGAAGATTCTATCAATGAGGTTTTATAATTTCAACAATAATCAAAGTACATGGTCTATATTTTATGTCACAAATTGTAAATCAAGAATTAAATGTGAAAATTTTAGTAAGTACTGAGTGTCGTCGTAGTTTAATTGAAGGGCAAATTTGGTAAGGACAAATTAACTCGGCCCACTAGGCCCAAATAAAAAGGCCAACTGTAACCCCAAGCCCATTTTCACACCCTTATAAATATCCTAAGTCCTCCTCCCCAAGTTAAGTCCTCATGTCATGTCCAATTAAACTCTGCATCTGTGACTATAGTATACCCTATAGTCCTCATGTCATGTCATATCCTAAACGCAATAAGGAGTATTAGCTAGCTGCTAGCCCCTATTGACTTCTCTCTTATGTACATATCCAAGAAATACATGCCTTAGAGGAATCAATCCCCACGAGAAAGCTTGCGAAAAATGGTTCAGGGACACGTAAACAATGACAACTACGAGTAGCATGAAAATGGAAAAATATATAAAATCACCACTTCTAAAAATATTAGTTCGGAAATTATAAAGAAAAGTGTAAATAGTACAATATATATATATATATATATATATATATATATATATATATATATATATATATATATATATATATATATATATATGTGTGTGTGTGTGTGTCTGTGTGTGTGTGTGAACATAGCTCATATTATTTTTTTTTTTTAGAATATAGAAAGTATGATTGTATTCTATAAGAAATATAAAAACGTGTTTTATTTTTTTAATCCAAACATTAACTGCGAAAGAAATTTTGATTTACAAAATATATAGTAAAAAATGAAAAAAGTAATTTATCCATACTAAGTTTTTAATACGAAGAAAACAATTTTCCAACTTTTATAATTTAAGAAATTAGATCGCAAATAACTGATATTCAATTTTTATAAGTTTTAGAGGCTGTTTCTCTAAACTTAAAAGTTAGTCAAACTTGTTTAAAAGTAGAATTTTAAATTAAAAGTTAGTTAGTTTAGTGTTTCTCTAAATTTTTTTTCAACTTAAAAAAGTTACTTTTAAGTAAAATGGAAAAAGTAGGTAATAGTTACTTTTTAAAAGTGATTTTTTTTCAAATCTACTTTTTGACCAAACAAATTACAATACTACCCCTATATTATATTCAATACATTTATAAAACATATACTTTTTATAGTCTTTTCAAAATCCAACAACTTAAAAGTGACATAAAATTTAATTTTGAGAAACACTTTTAATGACTTAAAAATCGTTTTACAGAAACACTTAACTACTTATTTTTAAAGTCCTTAAAAGTTAAAAAAACGCTTTTAAATTATAAACCACAAGTCATAAGTTTGGAGAAACACCCCTTTTTGAAACAACATTTAAAAGGAAACGTAGAAACATTGTGTATGAGTTTTCGTCTTTATCTTAACAACTATAAAATAACGTCAAAGTGTTAACTTACAAGGTTGCAATCATTTTTAC